>ONZH01029343.1:0-57979 GCA_900303285.1 Rhinella marina
CTATGTACAAGAATATAACTTACTATATACTGCTCCTATATACAAGAATATAATTACTATAATACTGCTCCTATGTACAGGAATATAACTACATAATACTGCTCTTATGTATGTACAAGAATATAACTACTTAATACTGCTCTATGTACAAGAATATAACTACTATAATACTGCTCCTATGTACAAGAATATAACTACTATAATACTGCTCCTATGTACAAGAATATAACTACTATAATACTACTAATATATGTATAAGAATATACTATATAATACTGCCTCCTATGTACAAGACTATAAACTACTATAATACTGCTTCATATGTACAAGAATATAACTAACTACTATAATACTGCTCCTATGTACCTATACTCCTACAAGAATATAACTACTATAATACTGCTCCTATGTACAAGAATATAACTACTATAATACTGCTCCTATGTACAAGAATATAACTACTATAATACTGCCTCCTATGTACAAGAATATAACTACTATAATTACTGCTCCTATGTACAAGAATATAATACTACTATAATACTGCTCCTATGTACAAGAATATAACTACTATAATACTGCTCCTATGTACAAGAATATAACTACTATAATACTGCTCCTATGTACAAGAATATAACTACTATAATATACCTCCTATGTACAAGATATAACTACTATAATACTGCTCCTATATACAAGAATATAACTACTATAATACTGCTCCTATGTACAAGAATATAACTACTATAATACTGCTCCTATGTACAAGAATATATACTACTATAATACTGCTCCTATGTACAAGAATATAACTACTATAATACTGCTCCTATGTATACAAGTATTAACTACTATAATACTGCTCCTATGTACAAGAATATAACTACTATAATACTGCTCCTATGTAAAGAATATAACTACTATATACGAATATAACTACTATAATACTGCTCCTATGTACAAGAATATAACTACTATAATACTGCTCCTATGTACAAGAATATAAACTACTATAATACTGCTCCTATGTACAAGAATATAACTACTATAATACTGCTCCTATTACTATGCTCCTATGTACAAGAATATAACTACTATAATACTGCTTCCTATGTACAAGAATATAACTACTATAATACTGCTCCTATGTACAAGAATATAACTACTATAATACTGCTCCTATGTACAAGAATATAACTACTAATAATACTGCTCCCTATGGTACAAGAATATAACTACTATAATACTGCTCCTATGTACAAGAATATAACTACTATAATACTGCTCCTATGTACAAGAATATAACTACTATAATACTGCTCCTATGTATACAAGATGTATATAACTACTATAATACTGCTCCTATGTACAGAATATAACTACTATAATACTGCTCCTATGTACAAGAATATAACTACTATAATACTGCTCATATGTACAAGAATATATAACTACTATAATACTGCTCCTATGTACAAGAATATAACTACTATAATACTACCTCCTATGTACAGGAATATAACTACTATAATAACTGCTCCTATGTACAAGAATGTACAAGAATATAACTACTATAATACTGCTCATATGTCCTATGTACAAGAATATAACTACTATAATACTGCCTTCCTATGTACAAGAATATAACTACTATAATACTGCTCCTATGTACAAGAAATATAACTACTATAATACTGCCTCCTATGTACAAGAATATAAACTACTATAATACTGCTCCTATGTACAAGAATATAACTACTATAATACTGCTCCTATGTACAAGAATATAACTACTATAATACTGCCTCCTATGTACAAGAATATAACTACTATAATACTGCTCCTATGTACAAGAATATAACTACTATAATACTGCTCCTATGTACAAGAATATAACTACTATAATACTGCTCCTATGTACAAGAATATAACTACTATAATACTGCTCCTATGTACAAGAATATAACTACTATAATACTGCTCCTATGTACATATATATCACTACTTTAATATCTTCTTTGTATTATATTATGGCCTTGAGTTGCTGACACTTATGATCTGTTCTGTGATGTGCAGTGTTTGGCTCAGCTCTGCTGCATTCAGTCATCTAAGTACTTTACGGCATAGCTGAGTTTGTATAGTTGAGCTAGGCTGTAGACGATACACATGTAATAGTCTCCCTGTGTTTCTTGTGACCTACCTTTAAACTTCTTCTGGACTTGAGAGTAGGGAGTGCTTGTGTGATATGTCCTGAGTTGCAGATAACTTCCTAGGGCTAGCTGACGTCACTGTGGGTGGGCAGTCAACTTATGTCACTTAAAGGGGAAGTGCACATAAATACGATAATATGACAGATCATTATTACTGGTGGGGAAACATAATTTGTGAAATCTGTAATCTCACATCACCACTAAAGGAGGGGGGGAGGGGTGGCACTGTCATGGTTATTAAGAACACTGATGTTTCTGGCTCTCTTATTGTGTTAGAGATGTGGCTGGTTAAGTGGGAGGTTTATGTCTTTCTGTGTTAGGGGGCGGCACTGTTGTATTGTTTGGTTCTGTTTACGGCCAGTAATGTATGGTTTGAGGGCACTGATGTGTCGGGTTGTTATATGGCCACCATGATACAATTTATATAACATATAATAGTCTATATGAACAACCTTCGCTCACTGCGCCTCCTATATGTCCCTATTACTGATGTGATTGGAGGATCAGTCTGGTGGACAGTCGTCAGAGCTGAGGACATACAGCAGGTGATGCGTCCGACTCTGCACCCTACAGCCTCATGTCCACTTGTAGGGATTAGGGATAAGGCGGCTGTGGATGTAGTGAGGTAAGTAGAAGCCCTGGACAGAGGGCGGCTGTGGATGTAGTAAGGTCAGTAGAAGCCTGGACGGAGGGGTGGCTGTGGATGTAGTAAGGTCAGTAGAAGCCTGGACAGAGGGTGCTGTGAGTGTAGTGAGGTAAATAGAAGCCTGGACAGAGGGGCGGCTGTGGATGTAGTGAGGTAAGTAGAAGTCTGGACAGAGGCGGCTGTATGTAGTTAGGTAAATAGAAGCCTGGACGGAGGGGGTGTGGATGTAGTGAGGTAAGTAGAGTCTGGACAGAGGGGCGGCTGTGGATGTAGTAAGGTCAGTAGAAGCCTGGACAGAGGGCGGCTGTGTGTAGTGAGATGAGTGAAATCTGGACAGAGGCAACTGTGGATGTAGTGAGGTAGTAGAAGCCTGACAGAGGGCGGCTGGGATGAGTAAGGTCAGTAGAAGCCTGGACAGAGGGGCGGCTGTGGATGTAGTGAGATGAGTAGAAATCTGGACAGAGGCAACTGTGGATGTAGTGAGGTAAGTAGAAGCCTGACAGAAAGTGAGGAGTAGATGCCTGGACAGAGGGGCAGCTGTGGATGTTAGTGAGCAAGTAAAGCGGGGACAGATCAGTGGCTGTGGATGTATTGTTGTATGTAGAAGTCTGGACAGAGGGGCGCTGTGGATGTAGTGAGGTGAGTAGAAACCTTGACAGAGGGCAACTGGATGTAGTGAGTGAGTAGAGGCCTGGACAGAGGGCGCTGTGGATGTGAGTGAGTAGAAGCCTGGACAGAGGACGGCTGTGCATGTGTGAGGTGAGTAGAACCGGACAAGGGCAACTGGATGTAGTGAGGTGAGTAGAAGCCTGGACAGAGGGGCAATGTGGATGTAGTGGTGAGTAGATGCCGGACAGAGGGCGGCTGTGATGTAGTGAGGCAAGTAGAAGCTGGACGATGGGCGGTGGGATGTATGAGGTATGGAGAAGTTGGACAGAGGGACGGCTGTGGATGTAGGAGGTGAGTAGAAACCTGGACAGGGAACTGTGGATGTAGTGAGTAATAGAAGCCTGGACAGAGGGGACAGCTGTGGATTGCGTGAAGTTGTAGAAGCCTGGACAGAGGGGGCTGGGATGTAGTGAGGGAGTAAAGCCTGGACAGAGGGGCAACTGTGGATGTAGTGGTAAGTAGAAGCTGGACAGAGGACAGCTATGGATGGCTGAAGTAGAGAGCCTGGACAAAGGGCGGCTGTGGATAGTGAGGGGAGTAGAGGGCGCTGTGGATGTGTAAGGCAGAGAGCCTGACAGAGGGGCGGCTGTGGATGTAGTGAGGTAAGTAAACTCTGCGACAGGAAGGGTGGCCTTGATTTAGCGGTCAGTCTAAGCACCAGTCCATAAAAAGGATGCCTGGAGTAGAAAAAGTACAAGAGAGACACTAAACTATAAGCCCGGAAGATGATTAACCTGTACAAATATAAACAAATATACAAAAAATCGAGGGAATCTATTCTGTGTTAAACCCCCTCAAAAAACCGGGGCGCTCTCTACCCTGGAGAAAAGAGATTCAGTCTAAGAGGAGAAAAGCATTCTGACAGTAAAAAGCAGTGAATCTCTGGAGAAGCGGTCACAGAGAAACAGGAGAAGCTTCAGATGACTTTTTTCATGAGGTTCTGACATGTATAAGACTCATGTCCTTCACACCCTGTCCCTTTGGCCCACCCTTTTTAAAGGACATGGACATTGATCAGGGATTTTCCTTGGAATCGATATAGCAGGATCACAGGTTGGCCTATGGACTTTATCTTTTTCCAACCTAATAACATGACCATCCTGCACACCTCACCGCTATCTCGCTATCTTATAACCACTAGAATCTGCCCCACACCCCCAAAAAAAATTTGTGCAAGTCAATAATAAATTTGACACAGCACCATCGTTCGCTCCGTCCTTTATTTCTCTTGTGTGTTGCAGTGATGTCATGGGTGACTGGTATAACATGATACTAAAACACAAGGTGCTCCATAGTGTAACATTTACAGACGGCCGGCAACTCCGGATAGAAATACACTCACCAAAACCCGGCACAACTCAGTCAGGCCGGATGAGTGTCACCGGAGCCGCTTCCACCTCACCTGACGCTCCACAGAGAAGTCAGAAGATCAGTCCGAAGAAAAAAGAAGGCAAGGTCCACAGTGCCTCCAAAATGACTTTTATTAAATATTAAATAAAATCGCCATCTATAATACATGAAGTCTGCCTCCTTCATCAGATAACTGCCTCCGAAACGCGTTATAGATGGCGATTTTATTAAATTTTTAATAAATGTCAGTTTGGAAGCGCAGTTGACCTTGCCTTCTTTTTTCTTTGTATGGTATAACACGAGTGCAGTGATGTCATAGAGGACTGGATATAAATTAGTGCAGTGTCATGTCATAGGTACATGGTAATAAATGTCAGTGCAGTGATGTCATAGCGACTGGTATAAATTAGTGCAGGATGTCTGTCATAGGTGACTGGTATAAAATTAGTGCAGTTTGATGTATAGCAGTGACTGGTATAAATTAGTGCAGTGATGTCATAGGGGACTGGTATAAATTGTGCAGTGATGTCATGGTATAAATTAGTGCAGTGATGTCATTAGGCGGTATAAATTAGTGCAGTGATAGAGGACGGTTAAAATTAGTGCAGTGATGTCATAGGCGTATAAATTAGTGCAGTGATGTCATAAATAAATTAGTGCAGTGATGTCATAGGCTGGTATAAATTAGTGCAGTGATGTCATAGGCGACTGGTATAAATTAGTGCAGTGATGTCATAGGCGACTGGTATAAATTAGTGCAGTGATGTCATAGGCGACTGGTATAAATTAGTGCAGTGATGTCATAGGTGACTGGTATAAATTAGTGCAGTGATGTCATAGGTGACTGGTATAAATTAGTGCAGTGATGTCATAGGCGACTGGTATAAATTAGTGCAGTGATGTCATAGGCGACTGGTATAAATTAGTGCAGTGATGTCATAGGCGACTGGTATAAATTAGTGCAGTGATGTCATAGGGACTGGTATAAATTAGTGCAGTGATGTCATAGGCGATGTATTAAAAAGTGCAGTTGATGTCATAGAGTGCAGTTGTGGTATAAAATTAGTGCAGTGATGTTAGTATGTCATAGGTGACTGGTATAAATTAGAGCAGTGATGTCATAGGGACTGGTATAAATTAGTGCAGTGATGTCATAGGTGGTGCCGTGATTATAATTTAGTGCAGTTGATGTCATAGGTGACTGGTATAAATTAGTGCAGTGATGTCATAGGTGTAGGTATTCATAATTAGCAGTGATGTCATAGGTGACTGGTATGCATAGGCGACTGGAAATTAGTGCAGTGATGTCATAGGTGAATGGATATAGCGACTGGATGGTACAAATAGGTTATGGTCAGTGATGAATCATAGGTGACTGGTATACTCTGATGGTGCAGTGATGTCATAGGGTGACTGACTGTATACTGATTGGTGCATGTGATGTATGCGACTGGTATTACTTGATGGTGCAGTGATGTCATAGGGTGACTGGTTACTGTGATGGTTGCCAGTGATGATAGGTGCTTTTACTGTGGATGGTGCAGTGATGTCATAGTGACTGGTATACTCTGTGTGGTATGGTGATGTCAATAGTGATGTCATAGGTGACTGGTATACTCTGATGGTGTATGTTTATAGGTGACTGGATACTGATGGTGATGATCATAGGTGGGTATGTCATTAGGTGATGGTACAGTGATTTTGGTGACATGGTGCAGTGATGTCATAGGTGACTGGTATACTCTGATGGTGCATAGGTGATGTCATAGGTGACTGGGTATACTCATGGTGCAGTGATGTCATAGGTGACTGGTATACTCTGATGGTGCAGTGATGTCATAGGTGGCTGGTATACTCTGATGGTGCAGTGATGTCACAGGTGACTGAGGTCAGAGGTTAGTACTGGGTCAGCTGCTCGTTAGATAACTCCCTTAGACAGTACTTGGTGCAGATTCTGTTAATCTGTAACTTTTTATCTCAGGACTTTACTCTAACGGTCTCCACATCTGGATTATCCAGTTCTTCTACCAGTATTATCTGAGGACACTAAACCTTTGCACCCGCCGACTGTAGTAAACATATCTATAGGCGCAGGAGGCGTGCGGCTCCTGGAGGAGGGGGCAGCGCTGTCCACACAGAGACCACCTCACAGAGGTCCAGGAAGCTGAGATACGGGGAGCTGTTTGTGGGGTTTCCATACTGTAGATCTGCGTCAGAAAGGGGAGGAGGCGGTGATCTGGTCACCCTGATCTTGCAGGGGCCGGCTCTTCTATATGTCCACATTCAGCTGCTGAAGGTCAGAGTCTCGTTATCGCCTCCGGCGGCGGCGCGGCTGCGGAGACAGGGAATGTAATAGACATTATCACCTTTGTCCTGTTTATGTTCCTTAGTTTGATTTTACGCTGTGTGAAGATCGTCAACAAGTCAGGAGAGCAGAGGCCGCACTGTGAAAATACTCCTGTTATTTTTGAGTATTTTTGAGGAGTATTTTCAGCCACGTAGCGGTATGACATTAGATGATAGAGGGCAGTTTTTTTTGTGGGGCAAGATGTAGTTTTTATGATGGTCCCATGTTCATGTGTGTCCGCTTTGCTGAGAAAAATGATGTTTTAATATATGCAAATGAGCCTCTAGGAGCAACGGGGGCGTTACCATTACACTTAGACGCTCTGATCTCTGCACTTGGATTGACAGAGATGACATCATCACACCCGGTCCTTTCAATCAAACTGCACCACAGCTGGAGAGAGAGTGGAGCCTCTAAGTGTAATGGTAACGCCCCCATTGCTCCTATAGGCTCATTTGCATATATTAAAACATCATTTTTCTCAGCAATGAGGCCACATATGAACACGGGACCAACACCAGATGTCTTCAGCTGCCGAGCGCACATGTAACAGGTCAGCCAGTGTCATCGGAAAAACCGCAACATTTTTAAACCGCGTTTTATTTAAAAAACAATGGATTTGTACCTGGAAACAATCAGTAAGCAGGTCAGCTGGCCCGGTCGGCTTAACATTCTTCACCAATTACGTGACATACTAATTTGTATGAATATGCAGGTCCGATCGACTTATTAACACATGAATATCATATGCGAATACTTTTTTAAACACTAGAACTCTATGGTGAACGGATGCCACAGTACGGCGTCAGTCCAAGGCATCTGTTTAATGTATACGTTAAACGGATGGGAAAATTGCGACCTGTACCCATCCTAAAAGACAATGTGTAACCATGACAACGATGTTACAGATGGGGGTTGGGATCCTGCTTTACGTTTACCTGAACCAGTAGGAAGCCATTGCTGGATCCTGGTGGACGCCGACGCCTGCATACCAGAGACACAAGAAAACAGCGGCGGTCAAAGATCACATGACCCTCGGGCCTTGTTCACACAGGTCTATAAATGTGCAACCCTGACGGCGTGCAGGCGGAACGTTACAAACATGGACACGATCTGGCGGGATGCAGTGTTATTTCTCAATAGGCTTCAGAGCAGAAATCTGACTCCTGGGATCTCTCTTCCCAACGTTTAAAGAAATCTGCCGTATAACGCATCACATTCATTGATAACACAAAATACGTCGAAATGATCACTTACCTCTGAGGTACCTCTGACCCACCACGTGCTGGGCCTTGGGGTAACCCAGGTGGGCGTAGAAGTGGGAGATGTGGAAGTGGAAATTTTCATAGCAGATCCAGATATAAAGCAGACAAAGCAGAGAGCTGGATACGGTCAGGAGCTGCAGGAGAGCGCGGGCAGGGTTACCCCCATCATACAACATCCATATCTGGGGGCGACACAATGTGCCCCATATACCAGGATAGGCCACTGATATCAGATTGATGGGGGTCCGACAACCACCGATCTGCTGTTTCAGAGTATCTCCGGTGCAGGAAGTCTCTGCCGGAACCAAAGAGCTCCATCCATCGTGCAATGGTTAATGCAGCACTGCTCCAGTTCACTTCAACTCTGACATCGCTGTGGGGGTGCAGGGTGTCGGACCCCTGACAATCAGATGTTTCCTGAAGATAGATCAAAAAGAAAATCCTGGACATCCCCTCTAAACCTAGAAGTAATAAGGATCAAGGTGAGGTGTACTATTTGGAGACCCTAAGAACAAAATAACCCCGTATATACCAGAGCGCCAGAGACTATATAAAGCAGAAGGATATTCACAGTATATGTAGGAGAGACAAAATAGAGCACTGACTTCCCTGTATAAGAACTGGGAGTACGTCGGACATACACCGATCGATTCACAGATAGAAACTGTCAATGTATTACAACAGTGTTACTTCACTGGGGGGTGGGGTTCAGGATAACGCTCAAGACACCTGTCCCCCAAGACGGAATCGCCCGTAGAAAATTTGGTAGTTGATGGCAGCCACTCAGGAGGACTTCTTATCAATGACCTTTATTAAATTCAGGCTCTACTCGTTTCGGGGTCTTCTTTCAAGGGGTTCTCCGGGAATTAAGAAAATGAAAATACATAATCATTTCTTTATTATAAATATATTCCCAAATACCTTTCATTAGTTATAATGTCTCGTTTTGTCTGGGGAGCAATCATTAGGAGAAACAAAATGGCTGCTGTCCTATTAGTGCACACAAAACCTGTCCTAATCACACAGGAGGACAAGTTACTTCACAACACTGAGGTAAAGAGCTGCCTCATCCTCCTCTCTGCTTGTCAGGGATTATGATCCTGAAAACAGTTTAATATGATCTTCAGCTGAATCTCTGTAGGAATGGAGTTCATGAGGAGACATGAAGTACGGACAGGACGGACTGTGGTAATGGAGACTGCAGACAAGAGCTGCTGCTCATTAGTCACATCTGCTCATGAACTCCATTCCTACAGAGATTCAGCAGAAGATCTTATCATCTGTATTCAGGATCATAATCCCTGACAAGCAGAGAGGAGGATGAGGCAGCTCTTTACCTCAGTGTTGTGAAGTAACTTGTCCTCCTTTGTGATTAGGACAGGTTCTGTGTGTACTAACAGGACAGCGGCCATTTTGTTTCTCCTGATGATTGCTCCTCAGACAAAACGAGCCATTATAACTAATGTAAGGTATTTGGGAATATATTTATAATAAAGTAATATTTAAGTATTTTCATTTTCTTAATTCCTGGAGAACCCCTTTAAGTACCCCTTCCTCAGGAGCAACAATATAATACAATCATACATCCATACCATTGTCGGTATTTATAGAGATCTAGCAGGATGGCCCTAAAAAATATCCGGACACCATCGTGCCCAAAATTACCGAAAAAAGGTCAAGGGATTAAGAAGACGATGGAAGAGACGAAGGGAGGCGCTTCTAGACGCGGGAATATAAGATGTAAAAGCTGCCTGATGATAGAACACGGAATAAGAGAGCCTAATGAATTGTGGGAGTACTAATGTAATTTATCTTCTGAGAAGACCGTGCGATTTGTACTATGCAGGGAGAACAACCCAAGAACTAAGGGAGCGAATGACTGATCATTGTTCAAATAGAAAACGACAGTGTGTCGCGACATTTGTATCTGGTGCACGATGGAGATCCAACTAAATTCCGAATGATCCCGTTAGAACAAGTATCTATTTCTTTTCAACAGTTGTGCAGAAAGGAAATGTATTGGATCTATCAGCTAAATACGGTAACACCATACGGCCTGAACGAGTCCCTTCAATATGTAAATTATTAATAATTGGTAATAAATAATTGTTTAATATTTTAGATGTCAATGTGACGATTATGTATTTATTCATCTACTTATTTATTGAGGTCACTAACTAGTCATTAGAGAGAGGACTAATACAGTGATCTCACCAGTGGAGGACCGCCCTTACAGGAAGCGCTTTGAAGTAGATCGGTCCCGACGCGCTCCATCCCATACCAGAAGTTATTGATGCGTTCCACGGTGGAGCGCACACGTGACTGGAAACACATGTACCGGCTGTGGCGCAGGACAGGATCCGGCGTTTCCCGGGTCCCTCGCCACGTGCCATCCTGCTAGATCTCTATAAATACCGACAATGGTATGGATGTATGTTTGTATTATATTGTTGCTCCTGAGGAAGGGGTACTCAAAGAAGACCCCGAAACGCGTAGAGCCTGAATTTAATAAAGGTCATTGATAAGAAGTCGTCCTACCAACTACCAAATATTCTACCGGCGATTCCGTCTTGGGGGACAGGTGTCTTGAGCTTTATCCTGAACCCCACCCCCCAGTGAAGTAACACTGTTGTAATACAGTTTCTATCTGTGAATCGATCGGTGTATGTCCGACGTACTCCCAGTTCTTATACAGGGAAGTCAGTGCTCCATTTTGTCTCTCCTACATATACTGTGAATATCCTTCTGCTTTATATAGTCTCTGATGCTCTGGTATATACGGGGTTATTTTGTTCTTAGGGTGTCCGAATAGTACACCTCACCTTGATCCTTATTATCTCTATCCACGCGTGGTGAATCCATGTGGTCACCCTTATTAAGCTGCCGGGACTTATTTTTATTATTACTGTTACTATCACCCCTTTTCCGGTGACTTTTATCTTCTTCACTTCACTGGCGCCTCCTCATATTCTCTATCCTGTGGAATTAATTATTCCCCGGAGATTGAATTAATCCTCATAGATGTTTTCTCTTTTTAATATTCTAAACCTAGAAGTGTACATAACTCAGTCTGGATCTCACACAGTCCACCATCCAGTGGGTGATATGTTGGTTCTTCTGTGTCTCAAGCATCTTAAGCTCCTTAACTCTGCAAGCAAGAGAGTAACAGTGGGACATTCCCTGGTATGACCGATCACTTTATAACCCATCAATGGAGAAATCTGCTGCCCCACCCCTGCAAGGAGATGACTTCTACTGGCCACCATCCATCATGAATAAGTCACAAAACATTACGAGGGGCTGTGGAGGAATGTGGGGTGGGCCGCTTCAGAGACCGGATCCCCTTGCGTTATGTGACCATCTGTCATGACTTCTCCCCTCTCCTGACATGCCTATTTTAATAGCTTCATGCATTCCCCACATACTAACAATTCTGGAGCATCTGTTCTTATGTCTCTATGTTGTGCCATTCCTTTATTATTTGCACTAGAAGTTGTGAATGAATTGCTATTTGCCTTCAGTAAGGGAACAGAGGGGAGGTGACCAGTTGGGGGTGTGTCCCTGCACAGACTGACTCTATCCAATCAGTGCTGCCATGTTCAGACTGTGCAGGTTCACGCCCCCAACTGGTTACCTCCCCTCTGTTCCTTTACTGAAGGCAAATAGCAATTCATTCATAACTTCTAGTAGAAATAATAAAGGAATGGCACAACATAGAGCCATAAGAATAGATGTTCCAGAATTGTTGTTACATGGGGAATGCATGAAGCTATTAAACCAGTAATGTCAGGAACGGTGAAAGGTCCTCTTTAAGGAGAGCCGGTCACCACCATGGCCAGTGATTGGCTGCAGCGATGTCAAACCAGATGTTGACCCTAGAGGAGCATTGCAGGCCTGAAGAAGGAGCGGAGAGCCAGCAGCTAAGTAATCTTCCCAAAGGCCCCACATTCTTGCGCAATTCCTTTAAGGATAATCATCCTTGGGACGCGGCACTGGTTCTCACTGATGAGACATATTTTCAGGGAAACGTTCCATGGGAAACATATGCAAATTATCTCACGTCACCCAAATCTCCAAAAGGAAGAGCTACGCCTAGTCCTCCCAGCCCTGATTCATTTCCTTCACTGTAAGTAGAGATTTCATCAGAGGAATTTCAAAAACAGTGAAGACTTGGCAGAAGTTGCTTACAGTTGGGGTAGCAGAGGACATTTGGCGTTATGGATGCATATGGTGCCCATAGGAGGACCTGCCCCAGAATGGCTTCCACAGCCTCCTGTGGATATTCCAGAAATGTCTCAGATAGGAATACCCCTGTACGAAAACTGTGATCCAAAGAGATGCACACGGAGATCATCTGCCTACATTCAGGATGCTGATGGCCAGGCACCTAGGTCAGGATCTATACCGATACCGAGTCACCGTAATGACAAAGAATTTCTACACCGACATCCGACTAAAACCAAGTACTGAAAGGGAGCCCATATAAAACTGAGCCGATCACAGATTCTGATTTATACAAACCAAATAATAATCTGATATTATACAGTGAACCCCCCCTCCCCCGGGACGGCTCACCTCCCACCGCTGCCACTTCATGCTCTCCTTCTTCACCGGTCTGGTGGCCATCTCGCACTGTTCTCTCCTTCGCCTCATCGTGTATGACCTCCGGGATTTATAGCCTTTGGTCTTCTATTATGTCGCTGCTATCCCCGTGCGGTGCAGAGATAAGGGCCCTGTGTGCGTGTGATTAGCGCCATCAATGAACCGCTGCAGTACAGGGGGATGGCGGCACCTTTATCCCTTCACAGCACCATATTGTGCAATAAACGTGCTTAAAATGGAAAACTATACTGCCACGATGTCGACTGTGATATCAGATTATCCTGCTGCCGATGTTGATATGCTTTCAACTCGATTCCCAATACTAGATGCCCCCAGAATTCAGAGTATTGTATACAGGATAATACGACTACTAGGCGGTTGTGGGAATCATTTAATGAAGCATGCATCAACACCATCAACACTGGTATAACAGAAGTAGAAACTGAGCAACAGATGACAAGAACCGAAGGAGAATGGTAAAGAGACCTCTCGGACCTGCACCCGTCCTCAGAACCGAGCCCGCACAGTGATGGAGGGGGCACCTTGTAAGCACTACCACTTCTATTCACTTCTACATAGAAATGGATGGGGGGCGGCTGCGCATGCGCTGTGCACTTTCCATTCACTTCAGTGGGACTCAGCTCAAGGCTCTCTATAACATATCGGTACAGGAGTAGTGATGTACTATAGAGAGGGCTTAGGCAAGAACCCACTCCACTCAGCTACATCCTGGTATAGCACACCAGTACAGGGCACAGGGTACCGATGTGCTGTGCCAGAATTAAGCCAAGCTGGAGGGGAGAACAGGCAGGAGCAGCGATCTGTGCTCCGTCCTGCGCAGTGTTCGCTGTATGAGAACAATGAGGGAGTCTGAGCATTTATAGACTGGCCCCCATTACAATGGTTCCTCTCTTGTCCGTGTCCTTCGTCGAGATCATGAAAAATACACTTTATAAACTTATGCAAATTAGCTTCGGCAAGGGCCCAGGGGCGGCGTTACTGCCCCAAGTGCCCTGAAAACCACACCTCTTTCAGCCCTCTTGCCCGACCTTCTTTCCTACTATCCTCCTCTGCCTCCCAGATCTCGAGCATACGCTCCTCCATGGTTGGCCCGCACATGCGCACAGCTCTGCCCATTATAGGCAGAGAACCACTAGTCATATGGGCTGCTCGTCACTGCCGCTGGCTGGATTGCACGCCAAAGACCGGCGCATGCGCAATATGACTAGTGGTACTTCTGCTCATAATGGGCAGAGCGGTGCGCATGTGCGGGCCAACCATGGCGCAGCAGAGGAGGACGTGATAGTAGGAAAGAAGGGCGTGCCAGAGGGCACATCGCCGAGGGGGCCCTGGAAGGCTCACCCTCCTGACAGGTTAATTCATGCATTCCCCACGTACTAAAATTCTGGAACATCTGTTCTTATGTCTCTATGTTGTGCCATTCCTTTATTATTTGCACTAGAAGTTATGAATGAATTGCAATTTGTCTTCAGTAAGGGAACAGAGGGTGGTGACCAGTAGGGGGTGTGTCCCTGCACAGACTGACTCTATCCAATCAGTGCTGCCATGTTCAGACTGTGCAGGGACACACCCCCAACTGGTCACCTCCCCTCTGTTCCCTTACTGAAGGCAAATAGCAATTCATTCATAACTTCTAGTAGAAATAATAAAGCAATGGCACAACATAGAGACATAAGAATAGATGTTCCAGAATTGTTATTACATGGGAATGCGTGAAGCTATTAAACCAGGCATGTCAGGAGCGGGGAGAGGTCCTCTTTAATTTGCATAATTTTATAAAGTGTATTTTTCACAATCTCGACGAGGGACACAGACAAGAGAAGCACCATTGTAATGGGGGCCAAACAGTCTATAACCTGAGCTAAAATACTCAGATTAGGTGACAGACTCCCTTTAAGACTCGCCCACAGTAATGGATCCGCTCTGACACCATTGCTCCTACTATTAGGAGAAGCTCATACAATGGGAGTAAACCTGTCGTAGCATATGAGCCCTTTAGAAGCAGCTAACTGATGTTGTGCTGAGGGTCTTCTACCTGGGTAATTGTCATCAGAATATCAAATAAAAGTTCACAAATAAAGATGAGAGAAAGATGTAAATACAAGCAAAGTGATCAAAATAATGATTTACAACCCGATTACCGTTCTATATAAATGTCTTTTTGAACATTAACGACTTGCTGTATTGTCAAGTGAAGGCTTCGACTGAGCTCCTCGTATACACAGGCCTAAGTCCAAAATAACCAGGACATAAACCAGGAACATGAGGTGACACAATAATGACATCAAAGGGGACTGAAATACCCACTACAAATATACTACAATTCCCATCATCCTATACAGTCAGAGGTAAGTGTTACTGATGGCCCACAACCATATAACATTTCCTGACTTGGGTCACCTAAAGCTGCCATAGATATTCCGAAATAGTAACATTATTGACCTCAGCTTATTATTCTAACAGAGGCTCCACCCAACAACCAGAAGATAACATGTAGGGGCTCAGAGAAGGAGGCGGTGAAGGTGTGTAAGTGTCTGATGGGGTCACACAGCTGATAGAAGGACAGACGCCCGGCCTCATAGTCTAAGAAGACGCCGAATGTAGGACATGTTCTATCTACACTGACGGGGAATTCAACTGAGTTGTGATCCACTGTACATAATGTATCAGATATAAACAAACTCCAAGGTTTATCATTATATCTAATATAAGACCGCCCTCCTTCCCTTTCTATACTGGGATAGGACATTCCGATGTAACATCTTCCTATCTGGTCCCACTCCACCTCCCAGTAATGTCTTCCTGAGGAGAGGCCACATCTACTTAACACCTGGGAATAATCCAGGAACCTTCCTGCTGATTCTGGTCTTTTCCGTTTATCTTTAGATCCTGTTGCTGTTTTCCGATCTTCTGATATCTTCACCCATTCATGAGCAGTGTCCTCATCCAGCAATATGTCTGGAACATGGAGCCCGAGCTCTGATGTGACATTGGTGACAATATCCCTCATAGATCGGTGTAAGGTCAGTGAGATCAGAACCTCATCCAGATCATCCTCAGACCTGTCCTCTCCACCATCTCCCCCTGTGTCCTCATCATCTCCATCACCACATACTGTAATGTCCCTTTCTTGTAGGAGTCTTATTGGGTCGGTGACATGACACATCTCCTCCACGTGACGCATCTTCCTGGACAGCTCGTCCTCCTCTATTTCCAGCTTCTTGATCAGATCAGATATCTGGGACACAATCTTCTCCTCCTGCCTGGAGATCTCGCTCAGCGCTTTCTTTTCTGCCATTTCCAGTTGTTTCTTAATGTCCATAAATATCTTCCTGACGTTCTCCCTCTTATCAGAGGCTTTCTCCTGGATATTCCTCTGACGATCCTGCAGATTCTGGAGTCTTGCCTGCATTTCTGCTTTTTGTAGGTTTCCTTCATCCAGATATTTCTCCAGTTTTTTCTTCTTCTTTTCAGACGCCTCATCCAGAAGTTCCACCTGGTGTCCCCTGTGCTCGCCGACCAGACAGCAAAACACACAGATACAGGTGGCGTCCTGCAGGCAGTATAACTCCAGAACCTTCTTGTGGAGGGAACATTTGTTGTTGCCAAAGGATCTGGTGGGTTCTGTTAATATATGATCCACCATCTTGTTGTGGGCCGTCAGGTGGTCATCACATAGAGAGATCTCACAATGCAGACATGTCCTCACAGCCGGTACAGGAGATGTTGTACAGTAAGTACAGAAGATCCTGGTCTCCTCCATATCAGGCTGAGCAGATAAGAAGCGCTCCACTATATTCCTCAGCTTCCTGTTCTTCTCCAGGGCCGGACGCTCCGGATATTCTGCTCTGCAGTCAGGACAGGAATACACTCCAGCTGCCTCCTGTGCATCCAGCGCACTCACAATACACGAGCGGCAGAAGTTGTGTCCACATCTCAGGGATACGGGATCTGTATAGAGGCTCAGGCAGATGGAGCAGTCCAGCTCGGCCCTCAGATCAGCAGACGCCATCGTGGTACGGAGGAGCAGGAATCGAAAGCTAAAAAGTCTCTTTTTAATAAGAAGGCGGAGAGCTCGGGGAGAATTAACCCCTGCAGCTCAGAGATTGAGCAGACCAGCTCGTCCCTCAGATCAGCAGATGCCATTCTGCAATGAATGAAAGTAGTAATATGTTAGCTTCTACACTGTATGATAAGTCTCCTACTAGGGGTGTTGCTTGGGTCTCAAAAGGTCGGGGGCCCAAGCCCCAATGTATATGGCCCCAGTCGACACCCCCACTAGCACTAAACACATTTTACTTGCTTTACTTGCTGCATAGACACTATCAAACATACAGGAGAATACAGCAGCACTAACCTCTCACATCCAGAGCCTCCAGGTGACGCCTCCTCTGATGTAGATCTTCTCATCATCTTAACAATTCGGTCTGGACAACTCTCAGGCGCTCCTCATCTCTGCAGAGTGTGACACACAGACATCTTAGCTTCCTCACATTTCTATCATCATCTCCCAACAGTGATATCCTGCTGCTCCCTGTGTCCCCAATGCCCCAAAATACTATCCTGAAGAAATATCAGTGCTCCTCATATTCCCACCAATAGTAATTCCCTTCTAGAGTGCCCTCATTAGTAATACTGCCCCCTACAGTGCCCCCAACCATGATAATGCTCAGCCAAGAGTGCCTCCATTGGTAGAAGAGCCCTCCAGTATTAATAATGCCATCATAGAGCCCCCAGTAGTAATAAAGCCCCCATATTGTGCCCCCCAGTGGTAATAAAGCTTCCTACAGACCCCTCAGTAGTAATAAAACCCTGTAGCAATCAGGACCCCGATAATGTCTCCTATATTTATAATGTCCCCCCTGCAGTGCCCCCTATATTTATAATCTTCCCTGTAGTGCCCTCAGAAACTATAATGCCCCAGCCATTCCAACAGACAGGCCCATGTAAGAAATATAATTCCCTCCCTTCAGCCTCATCCAACACACAGTCCCATGTAAGACACACCACACCTTGTCTCTCATAGTGGCCCCCAGCATAAATAATGTCCCCCATAGTGACCCCCCAGCAATAATAATGCCCCCCATAGTGGTCCTCCGAAGTAATAATGTCCCCCATAGTGGTCCACTGAAGTAATAATGTCCCCCATAGTGGTCCTCCGAAGTAATAATGTCCCCCATAGTGGTCCTCTGAAGTAATAATGTCCCCCATAGTGGTCCTCTGAAGTAATAATGTCCCCCATAGTGGTCCTCCGAAGTAATAATGTCCCCCATAATGGTCCTCCGAAGTAATAATGTCCCCCATAGTGGTCCTCCGAAGTAATAATGTCCCCCATAGTGGTCCTCCGAAGTAATAATGTCCCCCATAGTGGTCCTCCGAAGTAATATGTCCCATAGTGGTCCCCGAAGTAATAATGTCCCCATAGTGGTCCTCTGAAGTAATAATGTCCCCATAGTGGTCCTCCGAAGTAATAATGTCCCCCATAGTGGTCCTCTGAAGTAATAATGTCCCCCATAGTGACCCCCAGCATTAATAATGCCCCCCATAGTGGTCCTCCGAAGTAATAATGTCCCCCATAGTGGTCCCCTGAAGTAATAATGTCCCCCATAGTGGTCCTCCGAAGTAATAATGTCCCCCATAGTGGTCCTCCGAAGTAATAATGTCCCCCATAGTGGTCCTCCGAAGTAATAATGTCCCCCATAGTGGTCCTCTGAAGTAATAATGTCCCCCATAGTGGTCCTCCGAAGTAATAATGTCCCCCATAGTGACCCCCCAGCATTAATAATGCCCCCCATAGTGGTCCTCCGAAGTAATAATGTCCCCCATAGTGGTCCCCTGAAGTAATAATGTCCCCCATAGTGGTCCTCCGAAGTAATAATGTCCCCCATAGTGGTCCTCCGAAGTAATAATGTCCCCCATAGTGGTCCTCCGAAGTAATAATGTCCCACATAGTGGTCCTCCGAAGTAATAATGTCCCCCATTGTGGCCCCCAACATTAATAATGTCCCCCATGGAGTCGTGCACATGGAGCGCCTGACGCCCGCCTCAGCTTTGCTATCCTCCGAGCCATGTGGAGACGCCAGGAGCGGCGGACAGAGAGGACACATTGAGTAAGGCTGCTGCGTCCCGTCGGGTCCTCACAGCAGCCGCCCGTAGCCCAGCAGCCTTTCCGACTGAGGCCACCATGGAGCATGCGTCTCAGGAAGGAATACGGCAGGTGCCGGTTCCCGCGGTCTGTGAGAGAGAGCAGGGGTGACGCGGTGAGATAAGTGCACTGACGGGGTCAGGTTTCTTTGGAGGTGAAGAAGCAAGGTATTTGGCAGAGGAGAGCGAGGAGAGGAGGATTTCTTGGAGGAAGCGGTGGCAAAATTGGAGGTCTTGTTTGAGAGCCATGAGGGGGAGTGCACGAGACTTTGCTTTCTATTATTATAGCAGTGAGCGCGCTATTATTAACCCCTTGAAATTAACAGATCCCTAAGGATGAATTATATCTGCAAATAATATATTAACTCCTTAACTCCTAAGTATAACCCTAATTAACTGTCTAACTAACTGTGATTGCCAAAACCGATGCTGGGAAACTCTGGATGAACAATCTCTGCTCTGGAAAAAAAAGTTTTGTATGGAACGGTGCGGGAGAACTTGAGAAGCTGAAAGAGGCAGAGTCACAAAATTCTCCTATGCTTCATAGCGGGTTGTTTTTTTTTAATTTATAGCCTTAATTAAATCGTTTTTTTTTTTCTATAAAGAAAAAGGAAGACCAGCACGGGTCTAGTGTCAATAGACGGTCTGAAAACAAAGCAGAAACAAAATGCTTTGAGTACATTTTTGACACCTACAACCCCCCCCCCTTCCCGAATGAGAACTTCTAACATTAAGAAGGGGACGGAACTGACCACTGCCTGGAAGAGAATACATCGTTAAATGTCCCCTCCTGCCAGTGCTGCTCCACCCCCCCACTCCTCTGTATCCTCCCCCTGCCAGTGCTGCTCCACCCCCCCACTCCCCTGTATACTCCCCCTGCCCCTCCCGGCAGTGCTGCTCCACGCCCCCACTTCTCTGTATACTCCCCCTGCCCCTCCTGGCAGTGCTGCTCCACGCTCCCACTCCTCTGTATCCTCCCCCTGCCCCTCCTGGCAGTGCTGCTCCACCCCCCCCACTCCTCTGTATCCTCCCCCTGCCCCTCCTGGCAGTGCTGCTCCCCCCTCCCCTATGTATCCTCCCCCTACACCTCCTGGCAGTGCTGCTCCACGCCCCCCACTCCTCTATATCCTCCCCCTCCCGGCAGTGCTGCTCCACGCTCCCACTCCTCTGTATACTCCCCCTGCCCCTCCCGACAGTGCTGCTCCACCCCCCCCTCCTCTGTATCCTCCCCCTCCTGGCAGTGTTGCCCCCCCCCACGTATCCTCCCCCTCCTGGCAGTGCTGCTCCACGCTCCCACTCCTCTGTATACTCCCCCCTCCCCTATGTATCCTGCCCCTCCTGGCAGTGCTGCTCCACCCCCCCACTCCTCTGTATCCTCCCCCTCCTGGCAGTGCTGCTCCACGCTCCCACTCCTCTGTATACTCCCCCCTCCCCTATGTATCCTGCCCCTCCTGGCAGTGCTGCTCCACCCCCCCACTCCTCTGTATCCTCCCCCTCCTGGCAGTGCTGCTCCACGCCCCCCACTCCTCTATATCCTCCCCCTCCCGACAGTGCTGCTCCACCCCCCCTCCTGGCAGTGCTGCTCCACCCCCCCCCCCCCACGTATCCTCCCCCTCCTGGCAGTGCTGCTTCACGCTCCCACTCCTCTGTATACTCCCCCTGACCCTCCCGGCAGTGCTGCTCCACCGCCCCCGCCCCTCTGTGTATCCTCCCCCTCCTGGCAGTGCTGCTCCACGCCCCCCACTCCTCTATATCCTCCCCCTCCCGACAGTGCTGCTCCACCCCCCCCTCCTGGCAGTGCTGCTCCACCCCCCCCCCCCACGTATCCTCCCCCTCCTGGCAGTGCTGCTTCACGCTCCCACTCCTCTGTATACTCCCCCTGACCCTCCCGGCAGTGCTGCTCCACCGCCCCCCGCCCCTCTGTGTATCCTCCCCCTCCTGGCAGTGCTGCTCCACCCCCTTCCCCACTCCTCTGTATCCTCCCCCTCCTGGCAGTGCTGCTCCACACCCCCAACTCCTCTGTATCCACCAATTCCTGGCATTCTTGATGAATAGCGGCCAGATCAGCGCCGTCCCCCATTATTGTTAATGGTGCTGGCCGTTCTCTCGTTTGTGTCAGGCAAATGCGCTAGTGTGAAAGAAAGTACCCTTAGATAACAATTGTGTACAGATTTATGTTGCAGAGCAACATCAACAACGGCGTCACCACGATCACCATCGCGGCCGGACGGCTCCTGCAGTAACTGCAGCTTCAGAAGTTACAACTGTTCATTAGAGTTGAATGTAAGGCCATTATTTAATGATTTTTGACCGCTGCTGCACCACAGAGGAGCCGCTCTCACCCTCCTCCACCCCAGCGAGAGAGGACCCCACCTGCCCCTCCAACACCACCAGCCCAACGTCCAGAGGTAGAAGGTAGGTAATATAAAAAGTGTTATGGGTGGAAATTCTGCCTTCAAAATATAAGCTAAATTTATGTTTTATCTCCCAACCGACAGAGAGGAGTTTTCCCCTGGACCATGGGAAGACCACGCAGTATGGGTGTCCAGTAAGTACAAACCCCAAACTGACCATGTGTGGCCTTCTCAGTGAGGCTCAATACAGATACATGTCACAGAAAAACTCATTCCAGTAGATATACCAAATATATAATGACATGCAATTGCTAAAGTATTCTGATCCAGGTTCTGGTTTGAAAGTTTAGAATATTTTTCGTGTGACAACCCCTTTAACTCGATCATACTAATTATATTACTGTTTCCACCCCTACAGATATACCCACTGACTTTGAGGTGGAGGCAGCCTTACCCGCTTTGACAACAGGCTCTATGCTGCCTCCCAGCTTATTCGTGGCCTGCAGCTGGAGCTCCGAGAGCTGACGGTGGTGATGGCCAGACGTCGTCAAAGGCTGGCATAACCATTTTTTCCCCTTTAAAACCTGTAGTTTAATTGTTTTTTTTTTACCTTTAACACCTTCCTGACATAGTGTGAAGAAGACAGGGGTGTCTGATTAGGCCGGAGCCTCCAAAAATTGTGCATAGGCCAGAGCCCGCATTACTGTGAAGAAGACAGGGGTGTCTGTTTAAGCCGGGGCCTCCAAAAATTGTGCATAGAGCGGAGCCCGCATTAGTGTGAAGAAGACAGGGATGTCTCTTTAGGATGGAGCCTCCAAAAATTGTGCATAGAGCGGAGCCCACATTAGTGTGAAGACAGGGATGTCTGTTTAGGCCAGAGCCTCCAAAAATTGTGCATAGGCCAGATCCCGCATTAGTGTGAAGAAGACAGGGATGTCTCTTGAAGCCAGAGCCTCCAAAAATTGTCCAAAGGCCATTTTCCCGGATTCATGAACACAGAGTGTCTTCAGGCCAAAGCATTAATAAATTACGCACACTCCGGTTCCCGGATTACAGTCAGAGAAAAAGGCTTGGCTTGTTTGGACAACAAGCCTATAAACATTCTACCTTGTAAAGATAGGCAGTGAAAATTATATATGGGTTTTTTATGGGTGGCACAGCCAGTAGTAGTAAGGGATGGGGTACCCCAGAAGTCCAGGGGGTCTGAGAAGAGGCTTTGCAAGCCAGACTGCAGGTAAGCCTGAACCTGCTTGTTGAGGCGGGTGGACTGGGCCTGCTCACTTGGCTGCGGCTATTGGGAAGCTGAAAAAAATTGTTGCATCATACTCATGAGGCTTAACTGGCTGCTGCTGGTTGTGGCAGGAGGTAGGTGACTGCTGGACACTGGCAGCAGGCTGGGGCTTGCTGAAAGCTGTGGCCAGGTTAGTACATAGCTTCTCCCGGTATGACGCTAATTTCTCCTCCTTTTCCTGGGGAAGAAAACAATCCCCCATGTTGAAGTGATACCGTGGGTCCAGAAGCATCACAAGCCAGTATTCGTCAGTCTGCCTTATTTTTAGGATACGCCTGTCAGCCCGTAAGCATACAGCTCTCCATTCTGCCCGAGGAGCCAGTTCTTTCCATCTCAGCCTCTCTCTTAGACACTTGAGTGTCCCTGAAGGTGTCATCATCCTCATCCTCCAGATGTGTCTCCTCCTCCTGGTCATCATCAAACTCCCCCTCCTCCCCTAGCTGAAGCTCCTCCTCATCCTGCACCTCCATGGAACTTTGTCGTTGGGGCTCCCCAACAGTGACAGCATGGCGTGCAGAAAGATGGCCAGGATTTCCTTCCCCCATTGCCCCCTGCTGCATGAGCGACAGTGTCTTTTCCAGCACAAATATTAGTGAAACAATGTCGTTCCCACCACAGCTGTCCCGGGTGACCAATTTAGTGGCTTCTTCAAAGGGATTCAGTACAGTGCAGGCATCTCGGACCAGCCTCTACTGACGGAAATCTAAGCCACACCTGCTCCCTATGGTCGACGATTCTGGCTGCTGCTGGACAAAGTCATCCACTGCAACATGTGAAGCGTGGAATTCCACCGAGTTGGCACGTCACCTATCACCCGGTGTGGCAGAAGACCGTTTTGCTGCTTCAAGTCCAGCAGAGCGTTGCAGGACACATAAGAGTGACTCAAATGAGTGCAAAAGCTTCCTTGACTTTGCCAGCTGCGCAGGCCAGTGAATATTTTCAGAGATTTAGGACATGTGCCATACAGGGAGCATGAGTGAATTGACCCACGTTCAGCGCTGCCACTATATTTGTCCCGTTGTCACTCATGACCTTGCCCACTTCCAGCTGGCGGGGAGACAGCCAACATGCTATTTGCTGCAGCAAGCGCTGGCCTGTGTGGCTAGTGTTGCCAAGGCAGATTAAATCTAACTCAGCGCGGCAGCGTTTAACCTGGCACATGTGATAGGAAGGAGGGGGTCAACTCTCTGCCCTGATGCTCCTGCAGGCGGACTGTCTGTGGAGCAGATAGGTGTGTGGTGGTCTGCAATTCTGGATGGAAAGTACGTGGAGGTGCCAAAAGAAATTGGCCCTTTTGCTGGGGGATTGCTGCCTCGCTGCCACTAAAAACATTCAGCCAGTGGGCTGTAAAGGACATGCACTGCTCCAGGTGTTCACCATGAGGTGCAAGGTGCTGCAGAGTGTCCTATGTTGTCCACCATGTGCGAGTAAAGGGTGGGGATAGCTTTATTTGAAAAGTAATGATGTCTTTCAACAACTAAATTTTATGGCAGAGACTGCACAGCCAGCATCTTGGTCAGGTGAGAATTAAAGGGAGTCTGTCACCTCCCAGGCCCCTATAAAGCACTAAAATAGCCCCATAGCACATGCTTTAATAAATGCAACGTTACCTTTTGCGGCTTCTTTTGACCTTCAGAAACGCCAAAAACGTACTTTTAATGGTATGCAAATGAGGTATCGGAAGAGCCCGGAGGCGGGGTTCACCGGGCTCGAGTCCTTATTTTAATGAATTCCCCGCCCCAGCTACTTGCCGCACCCGCCCTCCACGTATCTCGGGTCCTCCCTTCCTTCCATACAAATCCCGCGCCTGCACAGCCTTCTGCCGGGACGGCGCATGCGCACTGTGATGCCCACTTTGGGCACGGCATCGCCGTACCTAGTGCGCATGCGTCAGTCCAACGGCGCGAAACTTCAAGCGAGGGGCAGACCAGACCAGCGTCTGGCATCACAGTGCGCATGCGCCGTCCCGGCAGAAGGCTGTGCAGGCGCGGGATTTGTATGGAAGGAAGGGAGGACCCGAGATACGTGGAGGGCGGGTGCGGCAAGTAGCTGGGGCGGGGAATTCATTAAAATAAGGACTCGAGCCCGGTGAACCCCGCCTCCGGGCTCTTCCGATACCTCATTTGCATACCATTAAAAGTGCGTTTTTGGCGTTTCTGAAGGTCAAAAGAAGCCGCAAAAGGTAACGTTGCATTTATTAAAGCATGTGCTATGGGGCTATTTTAGTGCTTTATAGGGGCCTGGGAGGTGACAGACTCCCTTTAAGTTTGCACACCGTTGGATTGCTGGTTGCGTAAACTTGCTTTCTGGCCACGCACTCGACGATGGATGGCTGACGAGGTGCATGTACTAATTACGCCCCTGGATGCGGGCTGCCTGACGCAAGGGACCCCGGGAGAAGTAGCAAGCTCTTCAATATTAATGCGCTGCTGTACTATACCTTGGTTAGACAAATTTGCGGCATGGCGCCACTTCAGATGGTTCCACAGAGCAGTGGTGCCTACATTTGAGGCTTTCCCACGGCTCAACTTCTGCTTACGGAAATTGCACATGACGCTGCTGATATCCCCCGGCAGAGTGGTGAAATACTTCCACACAACTGACGTTCGCCTATTTGCCACCTTCGCCTTCATTTTTTTGGAGCTCGAGGTCTGGCTGGAAGTGGAACCCTTTTGCTTTTCCATGCCAGACATTTTCATTTGACTGTGGCCCTGCAGGCCTATCTCTCGCCCTGCCTGATTAATATTACTAGCCCTGCACTGGCCCCGATATGTGTATTATTATGGATGCTCAGAACAACATCGCAATTTACAGAGAACAGTTCTGTCTTTCACAACTTCACAATCTTCTGCTCGTCTCAGCTGATGTCACTGGCTTACCGAGCCCTGGAACTTATAGTGGCCCTGGACAAATACTAAAAGTGGCCCCGTTTTTCAATTGGGTCCATATTGATGGAAGGCCGGGCCAGCAATACCATATTGTGGCACATTATACCGCCCCAACAGAGCCAAATACCACAGTCCATCACAAAATACTGCCAGCAGCACAAAATAGATCCCCAAAACTTCCATTGGTCGCCCCCCAGGGCATTTGCCCACAGGAAATGTCCCTCTCTTCCCTGCCAGAGGCTCTCTCTCCCCTCTACTACACTACCAGACGCTTTCTCTCCCCCTCTCTTTGTACTACCAGACGCTGTCTCTGCCGCTGTACAGACTACAGATACAAGCTGTGCTGCGCGGGAAAAGAGATAAAGCGTCACGTGATCATACCTACTGAGGACGCTCCCCTACAGTCACCTGATCCTCCGTACAGCGTGATGACCTCAGACACGGACCTTCGCCCGACTCAGTCATGTGACAGAAGCTGCGGTCACATGACTTGTTAGCCGCAAGATGGCGATGGACAAACAGTAAGAGGCGGACGGGAGGGTCGGAGCGGTGAGTGCGACCACTTTTTGTGTTATTTACCCAGAACGTAGGGTTCGGGTTTCCCCCCGGTCTCTGATAATTGTTATAGGGGAAGGGAGGGTCCGGTGGACTACAAGGCTCAGCGCGGCTTTTGTGCAAGGGATGCTGGTGGTTGTAGTTGTAAAGCAGCTGAAGGCTCCTGTACTGCTGTGTGGTCAGCTGTGCCCTGTAATTGTACCGGGCGAAATTAGAAGGAAAACTCCTGTCATCTGCGTGTCTGGTAGTGGTTGTAGTGGCTTCTTTCTGCCCGGTCAGCAGGATACGCAGTCATGTGACTCCTGCCGCCATGTACACTCACAACGTACTCATATATACTGAGGTAGGCGCCTGACCACGGAGCGGGGGTAATAGAAAGCAGGTACCCTGCTTGTTGATGGTTTCCACTGGTTAAATGAATTGACCTGTGTGGATCTGGAGTATTATAAGTTGGTTCAGCATTAATTACTGATTTTGGGAGGGGGGGGGTTACTCTAGGAGGCCGCACCCAGAGCGGGAGGCTCAGATTTGTGGGGGTCATCCTCTTCCAATGATAACTTTCCCTCCATTTTGTGTCCAGTGTTTACAGTCTGGGGGCCGGACAAGATGGCGTCTCGCCACGATCACGCGGACACGTCCCCGTTCCTGACCCAGGCAGATGACGTGGATGAGGTCAAAGCCGTAGGGGCTCCTCCCCGCGTCCTGGATGAAGATGGTGAGGAAAGCCCCGGAACGCGCGACGTGCACGCTCTGACCGGCATCTCCTACAGGCGCTCCGTCACCATCGTAGGCATCCTCTTCTACGTCAACCTGCTGAACTACATGGATCGCTTCACCGTCGCTGGTAGGTGGGGGGGGGGAAACATCCGCGGGATGGGGTAGACAGAGGTGACCCATGACCATGCCCCCTCCTTCCTCCTGATCTTCAGCATCTTGAAGTATTAGCACAAGGTACAACCAATAGACTTCCTTATCTTAAGAGCCGACGCTTGGATCTCTGCCAAAGGCTTTGGAATGCTTGAGTATTTAAAGGGACGGATCATTTAAAGGGATGGATCATTTAAAGGGACTGTCTGCATTAGTGGATTCTAAGGGAAGATGCTTTTATATGATCAGAAGGAGCAGCGCCCCTCTTGTCCATGGTCGTTACTGGTATTGCGGCACCGGACACATGGAGAAGGGGAAGGCGTCGGTCTAATCCCACGCAGCCTCCTTTAGGGGACGCTATCCGTGGTTTCATAGTCTCCACACCACAGGCGCCAGGAGACCTGGACCGGCTCATTACATCTGCAGAGTCTCTGAAAAGAGTCCTGTGGGCGTCAGAATTGATCGATTTCTCCGTGTTTCTTGCTGCCTGTGATTTGGGGTCCCTTTAACAAAGCGGTGTCCCCCCCATTCAGGACCCACCAGAGTGCAGAGGGACTGACTGTCTCTGCAGGACCCCATCATTGTATGGACAGCCCTTTGATTTCACCCAGAAGTGTAATACTTCATTACCCCAGTGGTGGCGCTGCAGGACAATTGAATACTTGATGGTGGATTCCTGCACGGAATACAATAGATCACTGTGATCGCTTCCCAGCAGGAGCGCCCCCTATCGAGTATTGGGGTCATAGGCTTGTCTGCTGTGAGGGGTCAGCGTCCTCTTAGAGGGGCTCCGTGTATCTGTCACCCCCCCCCCAGATATCAGGGGGACCCCCAACCCCTCCCCCGTTATGTCGCTGAGCTGATGATGCGATCCTCTGTGTTCTTCCCGGCAGGAGTGCTCCCGGACCTGGAGAGCGCCTTCAAGATCAAGGACGGGTCCTCAGGATTGGTACAAACAGGTAAGAGGTGGAGGCCGCCATCATGAGGGAGGCAGGTCTGACCTGGGGGGGCGGCCATTACTGATCCGACACCAGGCAGGGAAAGATGAGACCGGAGCAGCCATAATAATACAGCTTTATTCTGGGGGTCTGTCAGCAGGGAGCCTGCTTGTTCATGGTTTCCAGTAAAAAAAAGTTATGGAAATATTAAAGGGGTATTCTGGTTACTACAAGTTTACTCGGCATTGATCCCAAGATGGGGGGGTCCCGCCATTATCTATGGGACTGCCGGAGGGTGCAGAGTACAGCGCTCGCCTCTGTCCCGCATTTACGGATCGGCAGGACCTGAGGCTTCATTACACAGGGAAACGGGACCCCCCGGGAGTATTAGCACAGCTCACCTGATCTGGAATACCCCTTTAAGGAGCGGCTGTTATAGGGGGTGGAGCTCCACATATAGGGGAGTCGCCCTGCGCACACGTTACATCTTCACTTTCTCCCCTCCCCCTCCAGTGTTCATCTGCAGCTACATGGTGCTGGCTCCGGTCTTCGGATACCTGGGCGATCGATGGAACAGGAAGTACATTATGTGCGTGGGGATCTCCTTCTGGTCGATCATCACCCTGTGCAGCTCCTTCATACCTAAAGAGGTAACCAGGAAGAAATCGAGTGAAACGTCCAGAAAATATCACCGCCCCTCCCCCGACTAGTCAGATAGGCCGCCCACCATTATCTTATCAGTGGTGGTCCTGCTGCCGTCAGCTGTTCCTTGCCTGGAACTTGTGACCTCCATTTCTAGTGAAGAGGACTGAGCTGCAGTACCACGCACGGCCACTATGCTATGTATGGCGCTGTTCTTGGTACGCTGTAGACACTGCATTGCTCTTGCCTCTTCGGTCAGTGGACATGCGGGGAGTCGGACCGCCATCGATGAGCTTCCTGAGGATAACTCCTAGTAAGATTAGGATTAGAAATGTATGGCCGTTTTCTTCTCGAAACAGCGCCCCCCTGGTCCACAGGTTGTGTGTAGTATTGCAGCTCGGCCTCATTTACGTCCATACCAGACACAACCCACACACAGATGTGGCGCTATTTCTGACACATTGGTTGTCGCCCCCAGTATGGCGGATGCGGACGTGTATTTACTGGCCGTTAATCTTGTTTTCCTGCTCCTCCTCCAGTATTTTCCCCTCTTCCTGCTCACACGAGGACTGGTCGGAGTGGGAGAGGCCAGTTACTCCACCATCGCCCCCACCATCATCGCCGACCTCTTCGTGGCAGACCAGCGGAGCCGCATGCTGTCCGTCTTCTACTTCGCCATTCCGGTGGGCTGGTGAGTTCCCTGCGCAAACGAAGACTGCCTCCCGTACTCGGCTGAGGGTTTGTTACATTGTAGACAGCAGAGCGGACTCCACCCTGAGACACTGTAACGGGTCAGGACACGTGAACAGTTCGTGCTTCTGATGTCTTTACCTCACCGAGGATACATTGTAACAGACACTCAGCTGTGGGAAGTGCGAGTTTTTTCTAGTCGTAACTGGCATTTTAACGTGCGGGGTGTGGGCGTTCCCCAGCGCATTTATCATTGATTGCACCATAAGTGATAGGAGCTGGAGTGGAGGACGTTCTGGGGCGCGGACTGCTGGAGGAGGCGCCTCGTGTCAGCACGTCGCTCTGATAAGTCAGGGCCGGGGTATATTGGGAGCTGCACATTCTCATTACACAGTCCACTGGGTGGGTCCTCAGTCCGATCAGACTCTGGGTGGCGGCGGTGTTCTCTCCGTTGCGTTCTGCGCAGGGTTGTCGCGCAGCTTTCCCAGGCAGATGTGTTCTGTATTGTGTAACTGAGCCTGACGTTCTGGTTATTACAGCGGCCTGGGATACATCGCCGGCTCCAAGGTGACGAGCGCTGCCGGGGACTGGCACTGGGCTTTACGGGTGAGTGAGGGGCCGCGGCCTGTGGGGGAGGGGGCTGTGATATCCCTCACAGGTAAGTTGGGTCTATTGTCCTGTAATTCCCTGGAACAACATGGAAGTCACTTACAACTCTCTGTCCTGTATAGACGACATGCGATTTAACCCAGGCACAGCGCCTCCTAGGGCTAGCTCTGAATGTAATGATACCTTCAATCTGTACTTATCTATATGCAAACGAGCAGGTAAGTGCACCAAGGGCGGGCCACAACCAGTCTGTGCACCCTTGCTGCTCCTCCCTCTCCTTTATTGGCAGGGCCAGATGAGAGGACTGTGCGGGGACCTGGTCCTGTCTATCTGGCAGGAAAAGCAATGATGAACAGAGTGGCTTGGGCCCGCCCTCAGTGCACTTAATTGCTCATTTGCATATAGATAAGCCCTTTCGTGTCCAGAGTGAAGCAGTGTATGGCGAAGTGAAAGAGATCATTAAAGTCAGTGGAGATAGCCTTACAAGGCATCGTGCCTGGCTCATCAGGGACTTTCCTCTCGACACTCCCTTGAAGGGTGGTCCCTGAGGTGTTAATGTCTCCTCCTCCCTCCGACAGGTCACCCCAGGTCTGGGCCTCATCGCTGTCTTGCTGCTTGTCTTCTTTGTGGAGGAACCTCCCAGAGGAGCCGCGGAGAGGAAAACCGACAAACCCCTGACCTCCACTCCGTGGATCTCGGACGTGAAGGCGTTGCTGAGGAAGTGGGTGTCGCTGTGTAGTGATGGTTGTCGCCCCTCCGCCCTGTTCCTCCAGGGTCACTCACCCGTCTCTCTCCCTCTCTCTCTCTGTAGCCCGAGCTTCATGCTTTCTACTCTTGGGTTCACGACGGTTGCGTTTGTCACGGGCGCCCTCGCCCTCTGGGCTCCATCTTTTCTGGTGCGGGCGCGGATCGTACTGTACAAGACCGAGCCCTGTCATGATGCTATATGTAACTATGACGACAGGTAAGGGGCTGTTTACTGGCTGAAGTCTGTGTGTCCATGACTGCAGATCTGCATGAGAGGAAAGTCTGTAAAGAGACCTGCAAGTATCCAGGCAGCAGCGAGCCGACATGAGACGCTGAGGGGGAGCACATGTACATATCCAATCCTGCAGTGCAGACATGAGTAGCTGATCCCACAGGGGGAGCACATGTACATATCCAATCCTGCAGTGCAGACATGAGTAGCTGATCCTGCAGGGGGAGCACATGTACATATCCTGTCCCTGCAGTGCAGACATGAGTAGCTGATCCTGCAGGGGGAGCACATGTACATATCCTGTCCCTGCAGTGCAGACATGAGTAGCTGATCCTGCAGGGGGAGCACATGTACATATCCAATCCTGCAGTGCAGACATGAGTAGCTGATCCCACAGGGGGAGCACATGTACATATCCAATCCTGCAGTGCAGACATGAGTAGCTGATCCTGTAGGGGAGCACATGTACATATCCAATCCTGCAGTGCAGACATGAGTAGCTGATCCTGTAGGGGAGCACATGTACATATCCAATCCTGCAGTGCAGACATGAGTAGCTGATCCCGCAGGGGGAGCACATGTACATATCCAATCCTGCAGTGCAGACATGAGTAGCTGATCCTGCAGGGGGAGCACATGTACATATCCCTGCAGTGCAGACATGAGTAGCTGATCCTGCAGGGGGAGCACATGTACATATCCTGTCCCTGCAGTGCAGACATGAGTAGCTGATCCTGCAGGGGGAGCACATGTACATATCCCTTCCCTGCAGTGCAGACATGAGCAGCTGATCCCACAGGAGGAGCACATGTACATATCCCTTCCCTGCAGTGCAGACATGAGCAGCTGATCCCACAGGAGGAGCACATGTACATATCCCTTCCCTGCAGTGCAGACATGAGCAGTTGATCCTGTAGGGGGAGCACATGTACATATCCCTTCCCTGCAGTGCAGACATGAGCAGTTGATCCTGTAGGAGGAGCACACGTACATATCCCTACAGTGCAGACATGAGCAGTTGATCCTGCATATCTTATCCTTTCACAGTAGACCTAAGCAATCAATCCTGCAGCAGACCTTTTAATATATATTCTGCCTCTTCATGATAGACATAACCAATGGATGCTGCAGATTAGGAGCACATATCTTATCATTGAGTTGGAGTATAGTCGTGGTCGCCCTGTCGTCCTCCATGTTCCTGCCCCTGTGATGATCTCTCCGACGCCTTTCTTTGCAGTCTGATCTTCGGCATGATCACGGTGCTCACCGGCTTCTTGGGCGTTGGAGCCGGCGTGGAGATCAGTAAACGGTACCGCAAGGTGAACCCCCGCGCAGACCCCATAGTGTGTGCTTGCGGGATGCTGAGCTCCGCCCCCTTCCTGTACTTATCGCTGGTCTTCGCTGACACCAGTCTTGTGGCCACCTACGTAAGTCTGTGGGCGGGTTTAGTCCTTACCTGATCCATAGTAACGGATACCCTCCTGTGCTGCTCCCTGTCCCCCGATCAGCGTCTTCTGTCCTCTCTGCAGGTTTTCATCTTCATCGGGGAGACGTTGCTGTCATTGAACTGGGCCATCGTGGCGGACATGCTCCTGGTGAGTGACCCATCCGCGGGTTCCCCCGCCAGGTCTGATCTTATACTCATGAAGACGTGTCCTCTCCTTCCAGTATGTAGTGATCCCCACCAGACGCTCCACCGCTGAGGCCATGCAGATAATGGTGTCCCACCTGCTGGGCGACGCCGGGAGCCCCTATCTCATTGGGGTGGTGAGTAGTCGTCATAGGGGGGGTTAATGTGTGTACAGGGTGTATTAGGGGCGAAGAGCTGCTCGGCCTCCGTGTTCAGCATACATGGCGACTGCTACCTGATCTGTGAAGTATAACCCTCAGCGTTTCACCGCATGTATCCTCAGATATCGGACCGTATCGGCAGAGGGAAGCCGGAGTCCACCCTTCTGTCGTTCCGCAGCCTGGAGTACGCCCTCATGGTCTGTGCCTTTGTGGGTGCCCTGGGGGGAGGCTTCTTCTTGGCGACGGCCCTCTTCATCGAGAAGGATCGGAAAAAGGCGGAAATGGTGTCGGAAGGTGCGTTCCGAGTCTGTGTGATACGGCCGGCCTGTTCTCCAGCGTCTGAGAGGACGGGATATATGATGTATAGTTCACACCTGACGTTATCTTCACAACTACTTTCCCATCGTACCCTGTTTTGCATGCACTGCATAGAATCCCCCATCATCCTGCTATGTTAACCCACTATACACCGCAGCAGAGCCGATCATGTATGTATGGTGGACTCTGACGACAGGGAAGCAGCAGTATTGTGAATGCAGCTCTGGGTGTGGCTGGAGTAGGAGGCAAGTTGCTCAATATCGTAGTCAGATGATGACGCTTTAACCCTTCCTGCACTGTCACATGCTGGAGGGCGGCTGTGATTGACAGGCAGTTTAAGGCCCCTTTCACACGAACGATACGGATTGTGTCCACATCTGTTCGGGAAGGCAAGTGCAGTCAGTTTTGTCTGCAATGGCGTTCAGTTTTTCTATTCTTATGCGTTTTTCACACACGTTAAAAAAAAAAAAACTGAAGAATCACAAACAACATCTCCGAACAACCATCAGTGACAAACGCGTCGCATCCGGATGTAATGGGTTTTTCGCTGAAGCCAGGGTTCTGTGAAAAACGTAGACTATAGAACGTGCTGCGATTCTCGCGTAACCCTCAGATGATGCGTGAAAATCAACACAATCATGTGCACAGACCCTTTGCAATGAATGGGTCAGGATTCAGTGTGTTGCGACCACCCTGCAGTCCATCAGTGGTGGTCATGCTTGCACATTCTAGGAAAGATCCTCTCTGGCGGTCAGGATTGTGGAAGCATGCGTGCAGCCACCTCATATCTGTGCTGCAGCGGTGGTCGTAACCATGGAAACGAGCAGTGTACAATGTGATGGGAAAATAAATCCAGCCAGCAAAGGAAGCAATATGGAGAATCACAATACGTTAGTAGGTGTCTTGGATTAACCTTCTCTACATGATAAATGACACAACCCCTTTAATTGCACCTTGCTGGCGACTGCCCCTCTCCACACCTTGACAGCCTCTATAATTAGGCACAGACTCCTCACTTACACCGTTTTTACTTCCAGGTCTGGTGTCTGAGGCGGAGAGAGTTGAAGACGGAATTGTGGTCCCGAAACGCGGACGGTCCACCAGGGTCCCGGTCTCCAGCGTCCTCATATAAACCCCTCACCGTCTGCAATCACAAGGGACAAATCGAGAGAGATCCTTGGCTTGACCTGGTACCAGAGATGCAGGCGCCAGGATCGGCCGTGGCTGCTACCGGTGGGATGTGGAACTTATTCATGTCACCTGGTGGTGGTGAAGATGATACCCAGGTGTGCGGGCGAGGAAGAGCCGCCCCTGTGCTTACGTCTCCACCCCAATAACCCTGCACCGCCATCTCTTCTGTTGGACCGCCGCTCACTCCTCAGGACCCGCTCCAAATTTTACCATTCCTCCGTATTTAATATTGGTTTGGCGAACTCAAGACGCTAGTTTTAAATTTTGTTCTTTTATGGGCAATGAATGTTTAACTTTTTAATGGGAAATACAGTTTTGTTGGGTACCGAACACAATCCTCGTCTGGGTCTATACTAACGTGGGTGGGAGTACGGTGGAAGATGTGGCACTGGTGGTCAGTCACTGAGATTTGGGCTGGTCATTGAGGGTTGACTTATAATAGAGGAGCCTAGGGTACGGCATTTGGAGTTAATATTAGCCAGGTTCTGGTTCTGGGATTGTTTGCTGGTCTTGGTTTCACACACCAATTGAGGCTCCAAAATCAGCCTTGTAAACAATGTCCTCTCCTGTATGAATATTTAATTCTGTCCCAGTGATCCTCTACAGCCGGTGACAGTCCACAGATCCACCTACTCTGTCCTCTGCGATGGCTCAGAAGATATTACATACACTGCTCACAAAAAGTTAAGGATATTTCGCTTGTGGGTGAAATTTCAGGGTGAAACTAAAATGCCCTCTAACCTTTACAGGTGAACTTAATGTGACCTTCTGATTGCACTTGTCCAACTGTTCAATGTTTCAGTACTTTTTGCACAACTTGCTGTTCTCTAACAAGGAGCTTAACGGCAAAATTCACAACAGGTGTTTGATCCATGAAGCACCCAATAAATTTCTTGCTTCAATTAGAATTGGTATTAAACAGTCCTCCTCATCATGCTGCTCACATTTTGACATCATGAGACCAAGACGACACCTAACAATTGATCAGCATGTACCTCGCCATTACAAGGCTTCAAGCATGATGTTCTCAGACGGAAGTGGCCACTGAGATTAGAGTGTCACAGAGTGTCTTAGCAGGTTGTATCCGAGATACTGAGAGACTGGAAGAGTCACAGAAAGGCAGAGAAGTGGACATCCTTGGCCACATCTCACACTGATGACCGCTTCATTGTGAACAATGGACTGCGGAACCGGATGATGAATGTCACACAACTCCAGGCACATTTAAGGAAGGTGAGAGGCACCAAGTGTCACGTCAGACCATTCAAAACCATTTACATCAGAGTGGTCTGTGTGCTAGACGACCTGCAAGGATATCTGACCGCACCACCAGGCACAGGCGTCATCGTCTTGTATGGGCCAAGGAGCATCTACACTGGACCAGGGACCAGTGGCCTCAGTGCTGTTCTCTGATGAAAGGTGATTCAAGCTAAGCAGAAATGATGGCCGCCTGCGATGTTGGAGACGTCAAGGAGAGCGCTCTGCATCAGCCACTGTGGTCACCAGACAAGCCTTTGGAGGTGGTGTTACAGTGTGGGCCGGTGTCTCTCCTCAGTACAGAACTGCCCTACACTGTGTGAATGGTCCAGTGACAAGCCCAGACTACCTGAAGAACATCATTAATCCTGTCATTGTGCCTCTGCAGGAACAACCCCGGCCTAATGTCATCTTCATGGAGGACAATGCTCCAGCTCATCGAGGTCACATCATTAGGGAACGGCTGCTGGAGACTGGGGGACCTCACATGGAGCGGCTGCTGGAGACTGGAGGACTTCACATGGAGCGGCTGCTGGAGACTGGAGGACCTCACATGGAGCGGCTGCTGGAGACTGGAGGACCTCACATGGAGCGGCTGCTGGAGACTGGGGGATCTCACATGGAGCGGCTGCTGGAGACTGGGGGACCTCACATGGAGCGGCTGCTGGAGACTGGAGGAACTCACATGGAGCGGCTGCTGGAGACTGGAGGACCTCACATGGAGCGGCTGCTGGAGACTGGAGGACTTCACATGGAGCGGCTGCTGGAGACTGGAGGACCTCACATGGAGCGGCTGCTGGAGACTGGAGGACCTCACATGGAGCGGCTGCTGGAGACTGGGGGATCTCACATGGAGCGGCTGCTGGAGACTGGAGGACCTCACATGGAGCGGCTGCTGGAGACTGGGGGATCTCACATGGAGCGGCTGCTGGAGACTGGGGGACCTCACATGGAGCGGCTGCTGGAGACTGGAGGACCTCACATGGAGCGGCTGCTGGAGACTGGAGGACTTCACATGGAGCGGCTGCTGGAGACTGGAGGACCTCACATGGAGCGGCTGCTGGAGACTGGAGGACCTCACATGGAGCGGCTGCTGGAGACTGGAGGACCTCACATGGAGCGACTGCTGGAAACTGGAGGACCTCACATGGAGCGGCTGCTGGAGACTGGAGGACTTCACATGGAGCGGCTGCTGGAGACTGGAGGACCTCACATGGAGTGGCTGCTGGAGACTGGAGGACCTCACATGGAGCGGCTGCTGGAGACTGGGGGATCTCACATGGAGCGGCTGCTGGAGACTGGGGGACCTCACATGGAGCGGCTGCTGGAGACTGGGGGACCTCACATGGAGCGGCTGCTGGAGACTGGAGGAACTCACATGGAGCGGCTGCTGGAGACTGGAGGACCTCACATGGAGCGGCTGCACTTTCTCCAGACCTGAATCCCATTGAGTCGCCGTGTAGAGCCTCGTATCTCTGTACCTCAGAACCTCAATGACCTGAGGGCCGCCCTTCAAGAAGAGTGGGATGCCATACCCCAGCAGTCAGTAAGTCGACGTCAGGACAAGTTATGGAGACACTGACATTTGGTGGCGGTATACCCAGCACCGGGTCAGCTTTTGTTTCAATAAATTGTTTGAGATGAGGAAATCACCATCGCTGCTTCTACTTAAATGCTCTACATTCATGATATAATATCACTGGAGCCTGAACTTTTTATGTTTCACATAAATTTCACCCGAAAGCCAAATATCCCTAACTTTTTGTGAGTAGTGTATATCCTCTTCTATTGTTAGGCCGCATCCAGGTGTAGAACAGTCCAGATACAGTCCCGTCCTGTAGAAAAGAACCAAGGAAGGGCTTCCCTGGGCCGGCGTGCAGTGACTGAAGGGGCCCACAGGTTCTTCCCTCTGGGCACGCTCCGGTTCTGAGGTTCTCCTGCCTGATGGTGATTGAGGTGCCCTTGATGTTGTTTTACGGTGCGAGGCAGGGTCCCGGTTGTTGTGGTGATGCCAGCACCTTGAGTTGCAAAATGTAGTAATGAGGCCAAGTTATAACGGCAAACTGCCTTTTCCTGAAAGTTCTGGTGTACTAATCACAGGTTCAGCATGCATGTACCGGCAGATGTCTCACCAGCATCATTTCACACTTCTCACAGCTGAGATCTGAGGTAACAGTCACAATGGATTCTGGGGAGCACTTTTCCTAAAACTGTGCTCGTCTAGATGACTTGTACACATAAGCCTCCAGGCACAGGGTGTAGACTTTACCACCAGGGCGCTTCTCCCTAACGGCAGGCAAACTCCTCTCCTCCATTCTTAGAACAGGTTGCTGTACTTACAGAACACTTCCACACAGTGGCACAGCTATAGGGGTCACAGTAGTCATGGTTGCTATAAGGCCCCTTGCCAGTGGCGCACTGCGAATCACCATATTTTTCACTTAATAAGAGTGCGTCTTATAAAGTGAATACTAGTGAGCGCCTCCATTATAGAAGTGCTCACTAGGATTGAAGTGCTATGAGACGTCACTGGATGTATATGGTAGGTGGCGCTATATGTAATGTTTTCCAAGTTTGCCATTGAACGGAAGGGGGTTAGGTTGTGAATTTGTCATGGGGGGGGGGGGCACCATTTCATGTTTTGCCTTAGCAGAAAGCTTAGGTGCTCCCCCTGTCCCTTGCCACAAAGCACTGAGGGAAGGGTGGCCCAATCTGAACACTGGGGCCCATGAGCCTTTAGCTACATGACAGGATCCACCTTGGGGTGTGAAGATTCTTACAGTGTGCTAAACTGTGATTTGTTATGCTCAGGGACTGGAGGCAACTCCTGAACATGGAGGCCATAGAGTCCATAAGTTCTTTTAGACATGTTACCTCTACAGGACTTTCACTACATCTCTCTGTTACATCTGGCCTGCTTGTGGCCGTTGTTCCTTTCTCCTTCAGGCCACCCTCCTGGCTGGTATCTGGGTCCAAGGATGGCTAGTGTGTCTGTTTCACATCTTTGTGCTTCCTCTAACACTGCTCTCTCTCTGACCATTTAGTCTTCCTAAACTGAATTCGATCACACACACAGTGCACTGTGCCGGCCCACTCCTCTCCTTATGTAGAGGGTGACACCAGCCCCATCTAGTGGTGCATACATGACAAGAAAATGCAGTATAATGTGGCTTCTAGGATCAGGATACTGCACTTACCCCATCACATGCTGAAACTAGACCTGTAAAGAAGGACTATGTAAGCATCATCCATCAGACACCCTGTGATTCCTACAGGAACTCCAGAACAGTGAAACGTATAAGAAAAGGGTAAATACTTGTTATAATTGCCATCTGCTTAGATTATTATTACATGCACAAAATACATTAATAATATAAAAAAAATAGCACAATATATAAGTGGTGGAGAAACCTGGGGTCACTGAGTCTGGAGAGAAGGGAGATCTAACCAGGGGAGATCCATCTGTAATGTCCTAATACATGAAGAGATCCATCCTCCCTATACCTAGGCCTCTGACCATGACAAGATGGCGTCCTCTACGTCTACAGGAAAGAAGGTTTCACTGTCATCATAGAAGAGGATTCTTTACTGATATTTGGAGAAGCTACAGCAAGATCCCTGAGAATATCAAACCTTTTGGCAATGTCTTCATCACTTCATTGTGAGTCATGATGGATCCGTCTTTCTCTGCACCGCATTTGGACAGAAAAACTCCACGCCGCTTATTCTGTCCGCGATGGGGACGCAACCAATCGGAACGGAATGCATTCTGGTGACTATGTTTCGTTCAGTTCAGTTTTTGTCCCTATTCATTAATTAATGTTTGCTTCACCTCGACCCAATTTATTTTACTGGCGGCCATATTGTAAAGTAGGTAATAGTTTTCTCTAAGGACATTATATGTGGCGCCTATCCGTTCGGAGAGGCGTCCCTGTCTCCTCCTGCTCCCCGCTCTGTGTTTATAGTGTATTGTACCAGACGAAGGGATCGGTACGGTCCTGAAACGCGTTGTTTGTCACACCAATAAAGCTTTCCTGGACCGTTCCTGGAGCTCAGCAGTGTTGTGATCAGCCTGGTTTATTCTACTAGTCTGCTATCCTTACTGTAAGAGCAGTGAGACCATGGAGCTCTCCACCAGAGGAGGAGGTGATGGTCCATTCCTTGTACTGGTTCTAGAGGGACCTCAATGTCTTTCTTGAAAAATGTAATATCACAAGTTACCTCTACTAGAGTCCTGGAGACGGGAGGTTGATCCCGGGATTTATTCTCGGGAATTGATTTTACTCCCTTACTATGGGACAAATGGCCTCCAGCTCATAGGGCTTTTCCCTTCCTCTGGATCAATGTGGTAGGATTATACAGAATGCTGGACTTGATGGACCTGTGTCTGTGTAAAGTTCATGATCTGGATTTGGATCTTATGCCGATCTATAAACTATATAAAAAGAGGAAAAAAATATTTTTGGGCAGCGCTAGATGATATTATAGAATAAACGCTCCCCATCTATGTGCTGCCCCCCTGTACTCGGGGAACGTCTAGTAACCTACAAGGACATTTCATCCCCCGATACTTGTACGGACTGAGCTTCTTTCTGTACTGCAGTTTTGTAAGTGATTTCTTCTCCTTCCCGGTCCTGGAGGTGGATTCTCTCTATGAACAGGTGGAGTCACTACAACTACTCCACCAGGATCCAGACCAGATCCCGTCAGGGATCACTCATCATTGTCTTCCTCAGTATGAATCAGCAGTAAACACAATCTCTGAGCTGCAGGGGTTAATTCTTCTCCCGGATCTCTCCGCCCTCTTATGAGAAGAGACATTTTCACTTTCGATTCCTGCTCCTCCGTACCACGATGGCGTCTGCTGATCTGAGGGCCGAGCTGGACTGCTCCATCTGCCTGAGCCTCTATACAGATCCCGTATCCCTGAGATGTGGACACAACTTCTGCCGCTCGTGTATTGTGAGTGCGCTGGATGCACAGAAGGCAGCTGGAGTGTATTCCTGTCCTAACTGCAGAGCAGAATATCCAGAGCGTCCGGCCCTGGAGAAGAACAGGAAGCTGGGGAATATAGTGGAGCCCTTCTTATCTGCTCAGCCTGATATGGAGGAGACCAGGATTCTTCTGTACTTACTGTACAAAGTCTCCTGTACCGGCTGTGAGGACATGTCTGCATTGTGAGATCTCTCTATGTGATGACCACCTGACGGCCCACAACAAGATGGTGGATCATGTTTTAACAGAACCCACTGGAAACTTTGGCACCAAAAAATGTTCCCTCCACAAAAAGGTTCTGGAGTATTTCTGTCCGCAGGACGCGGCTTGTGTGTGTGTGTCCTGCTGTCTGGTCGGTGAGCACAGGGGACACCAGGTGGAACTTCTGGATGAGGCGTCTGAGAAGAAGAAGAAAAAACTGAGGAAATATCTAAAGGAACTAAACCCCAAAAAAGCAAAAATTCAGACAAGAGTCCAGAATCTGCAGGATCGTCAGAGGAATATCCAGGAGAAAGCCTCTGATAAGAGGGAGAACGTCAGGAAGTTATTTATGGACATTAAGAAACAACTGGAAATGGCAGAAAAGAAAGCGCTGAGCGAGATCTCCAGGCAGGAGGAGAAGATTGTGTCCCAGATATCTCATCTGATCAAGAAGCTGGAAATAGAGGAGGACGAGCTGTCCAGGAAGATGGGTCACGTGGAGGAGATGTGTCATGTCACCAACCCAATAAGACTCCTACAAGAAAGTGACATTACAGTATGTGGTGATGGAGATGATGAGGACACAGGGGGAGATGGTGGAGAGGACAGGTCTGAGGATGATCTGGATGAGGTTCTGATCTCACTGACCTTACACCGATCTATGAGGGATATTGTCACCAATGTCACATCAGAGCTCGGGCTCCATGTTCCAGACATATTGCTGGATGAGGACACTGCTCATGAACGGGTGAAGATATCAGAAGATCGGAAAACAGCAACAAGAACAGAAGATAAACAGAAAAGACCAAAATCAGCAGGAAGGTTCCTGGATTATTCCCAGGTGTTAAGTAGATGTGGCTTCTCCTCAGGAAGACATTACTGGGAGGTGGAGTGGAACCAGATAGGATACTGTTACATCGGAATGTCCTATCCCAGTATAGATAGAAAAGGACGGCGGTCTGGTATTTCACTTAATGATAAACCTTGGAGTTTGTATATATCTGGTACAGTATGTGATGTGTGTGACAGCACAGACATATTCCCCGTCAGTGTAGATACAACATGTCCTACATTCGGCGTCTTCTTAGACTATGAGGCCGGGCGTCTGTCCTTCTATCAGCTGTGTGAACCCATCAGACACTTATACACCTTCACCGCCTCCTTCTCTGAGCCCCTACATGTTATCTTCTATGTGTGGGGTGGAGCCTCTGTTAGAATAATAAGCTGAGGCCGATGCGTCCACGTCCCGTTATAATCTCCGCCTATAAGTCACTATATAGCGCTGTATGGGCGGAGCCTCCGATCACACAATGTATATGGCGGCTCCATGGGGGGTTTACTGTATGAATATTTTATATTTCTTGGAGATCAGATGCAGAATCATTGCTTGAGACAAATGAAAAGTGATGTCGTCTGCACATGAGTTCTGGGGAACGCACATCAGATCCGCACCGTATCCGCACCAATATCTGCAGTGTGTGATTACGGTTTTTGGTGCGGATAAGATTTCTGGGGAAATCCGTGTCAGGATCTGCAGGTAAGACGTGTGGAGATACACCGCCGAGTGCACGTACCGCATGGGGGGGGGTCATTAACCCTTCCCCGTCCTCCGCTGATGTCACTGTAGGAGCTTCTTTATATCTCTGGGATACATTCGGGGAACATATAATTATATATTAGCTTCTCCTATTTCTGTAGAGATTCGACAATGTGACGCTTCTTTCCATACTGTACGCGCCATTTCTTGTGTTTTTTCAACCGCCTCACGTCCTGGAGGCACGAGCTTCCTGATGCCTCTCACTGTAACTGACGCTTTTCTTCCCTGGAGGGTTTTACTTCACTGATGGTTGTTGGGAGATGTCATTTGTAAACCTTCAGTTTTTTATCACGCGCCTGAAAAACAAAACGCATTACACCCGCGGGGAAAAAACTGAAACACTGAACGCAGTCGCTGCATGTTCTGATAACGTCCGGCATTGTGCGGACTATATATATATATCAGGGGGTAGTCAGTATATAACGGATGTATTAGTCTAAGGGGAGCTGAGAATCGGACGGAGATAAATGTCGTCCTTGCTGTTATATGACTGATACACCGGAAGCATCCGGGACTTTGGCGCAAATCTGCGATATATGGGGGGGGGGGGTTTATACTTTGTTTCTCTTTATTGTTACACCTGGTTTGTATAATTGGTAAAAATTCATAAAAACTATTTGATTTAAAAGAAATTACTAGTTTTGATTCCCCCTTCTCCGTCCTGTGCTCCAGAAGACTCTAGGTTTTGATAGTAAAGTTGGGAATTTGCTTGGGACGGGCAGCGAGTCCGCGTCCTGTGGGGAATTCTCCGGAGCTCGTATATTCTTTATCAGGAGCCGGGGACACAGAGACGCTGTTCCTGTAGGTCGGTATCAGCCTCGTGGTGTGAATACTGCTGTAAGTGATGATATATATGCCAGGGCTGACGGCTCCTCCCCTTCCTTCCCTTGCCACACCCACTTACATAAATAAGTGAGGATAATGTAGAATCCCCATTTGTGACTACATTTTGTCTCAGTGACAGTTAAAAAGAAACAAATCCGGGGAAATCTCCCCCCACCCCCTCCAGTAATGGGGGCGGTGGAGAGAAACTGGGGCAGAATTTCTAGTGTTCGGTTTAAAGCTGCGGCACAATTAGCGCACAGCGGGCGACATCTGAGAAATGTAAGACGAGGACTGAAGAAAAACTGATCTCACCCTGATGATAAATCCCCCCAAAGTCTGTGCCCCTCGACTCTGACCCCGCACTCCAGCCTGACAACCATCAGTATGAGAACATCCCTCCCTTCAGTAACACAGGGGCGTGAATACTTTCACAATCAGAATGACCTCGCTGGTTCCATGTGAGGGACGTATGAGTGATGAGCGGGAGCCATATCAGATGTCCCGGGATATTCTCTGTATGTCTGTGCTCATCTTCACCGCTCTCTGTGTAATCTCATCATTCATCAGCTTCCTGCATCCGATTCTCTAATGAATGACAGAGATTCCAGGCCTTTCTCATAGATCTTCCTGACCGCTGAATAGAATGTGACCACAGTGAAGACTGACACAATCAGAAAATGAGTAGAGAGTGAGGAGGTGTTATATCAGCTACATGTAAAAAATGTCACTTTATAATCCTATCCTGTGCGATACAGTCTGCTGAGCTGTGTATCTAATCCTAACCTGTCTGATACAGTCTGCTGAGCGGTGTGTCTAATCCTGTCCTGTATGATACAGTCTGCTGAGCTGTGTATCTAATCCTAACCTGTGTGATACAGTCTGCTGAGCTGTGTATCTAATCCTAACCTGTCTGATACAGTCTGCTGTGTGCCCCTGTGTATTTGGCCATCTTGTGTTTAATATTCCCACTCTTTCTGTGCTGTTCTCCTCATATTTGTTATGGAATTTGAATCAATTTCATTATCATTCTCCCTTTAACATGCTGTTTCCATGTATTGTTGTATTGCTGCCATCTGCTGGCCAGAATTTGTATGCTGCACGTCTCTGCTCTTGTCAGTAAAGTTTTTCTCTGCTGGGCGTGGTTTAGGCAGCCTGGGTCCTTGTCACTTCCTGCAGCCATTTTCAGTGCTTCTTTCCTCTGTGACTGGACAGTCAGACACTTGGCCTTGTGAAGACATCAGTTTTTGACCAGCAGTCAGCCTCAGGAAAGTCACCTACAGGACAGCATCTACCACTACTACCAGAGCCAGTATTGTGTCACCGCTTGTTGCTGTAGTTTGGGTCAAATAAACCCATGTTGGTTCACATCACCGTGTCTACATCTGAATCCATCTAACCTGAGCTCCTGCCGGTCCGGTCTGCTCCACTGCTTGGATACGAAGATAGGAAAGTCACATAGCCGCTATTAGTTACACCTTCAATCGCCTTCATGTGGGGACAGAACAGTCAAAAACTGTCTTAATATCCAATATCCCGGCTGGACATTCCCTCAGAGTCCACTACCACACTCAGGAATCTCCCTAGCAACAGGCCCACGTGCAGCAAATCTGCCCGGCTACAGAACATGTCTGGACAAGCCTGAAGGGAAGCGCTGTATGTCCGCAGTATCAGTACACTCGCCTTGCTCGCCAAGCCGTTTTCTGTGTCCTATACGGACCTTTGCTCGTATAATTGAAGAACTGTTAATGCACGCAGGGTTTCCCTCAACCATACCCCTTATAGAGACTTGCTGCAGACACCCTGACTCCCAAACCCCGTGATTCACTTAAAACACCTTAGGAATCTTATCAAGGTGCCCTATCGGAGCCGTGCTACTATTTTCAGCCCCCAATTCAAAAGTTAATTTTCTTAAAGAGACAGCGCACCTTAAATCAAAATGGCCAAAAAGGACCTTGCACAGTTCACCAGTGATGAAATAAAGCAAATGCAACCTGATACTGATCATTTTGAAGAGCAGGAAGCAGAACCCACACTTCCAGCAGACCAAGTCGTGTGCGACCAAGACGCTCTCTTAAACCGACAATAAAGGCCATGGAAAACTATCACACCATGAAAGATGAGCTATCTGATAATCTGGAAGAGCAATGGGAACGAGTTTCCTCCCTCATGTCAGGACTTAAAACCTCCTCAGGTGATGCTGCAAGGCTATAAGTTGTCGTTGGACGGCTGAACACAGCTCATGAAAGATACAAGGGACTGTCCACAAGGTATATAACCTTTCTAAAAGACTAATATCGATGAAGCCCTATCAGAACTGAGCAAAGCAGAGTCAGTAGACAGAGAAAGAGTAGCCATGGTGCAGGATGTTAAAGCTGAAGCAGAGGCCAAGAGGGTAGAAGCGGAGGCCAAGAAGGCAGAAGCAGAGACTCAGATAACGATTCTTGAAATAGAGATGGAAGAGGAAATCGAGTTAGTTAAAATAAGACTACTTGAGCAACCATTGAGCCAAGGTCTCGATCCAGTCTGCTCACCACCACAGGAAATAGACGATCCAGTTGATCGCACCAGCGACTATGTGCTGAAACAGTTATCTGCGCCACCCCCGTTTCCAGTACCGTCCGAGCCGACAACACTGAAACCTCCAAGTCAGCTCTACCTACGGCGCCAGTGCCACCCACAGCACCCGAGCAAGTTAATAACCATCACCCAGATGTGACCTCTCAAGGTCAGTTATTACAGCAAGATGGCTGTCAGGTGTCTTCTGGCCTACCTCCACAGCTCAAGCAGCAGTCATCAGAAGCTACAGAGGCTAAACCATAGCTCAGCCCTGCAGCAACATCATTCTACCCGGAAGAATCTCACCCTTTCATGCCAAGCGATCCATACAACCAAGGGGCATCACAAGTTGTTATGACAACAAGCAATGAGAAATCAGATATGTCTGAGTTTGCCAGGTTTATGGTGAGTAGAGAGCTGATCAACACCAGTCTCTCAAAATGTGATGACCGTGCGGAGAGCTACAGAGCCTGGAAAGCAACCTTCAAAGCTGCCATTGCCAACCTCAACCTAACCGCAGAGCAGGAGCTTGACCTCATGATTAAATAGCTAGGCCCAGGCTCTACAAATCGTATCAAGAGCCTCAGAACCATCTACGTAGGACAAGCAGAAGCAGGTCTCGCTGCCACCTGGCAGAGACTTGAACGTACCTTCGGCAGTGCAGAAGCAATAGAAAAGGCCCTATTCAAGAGACTGCAGAACATCCCAAAGATCAATCTCAAGGAAGTCCACAAGCTTCAGGACTTAAGTGATCTGCTCATGGAACTAGAGCTTGCCAAAAGAGACCCTCGCCTGTCTGGGCTGTGCTACCTGGATATAGCCCATGGAGTGAACCCAATTGTCATGAAGCTACCATATAGTCTGCAAGAGAAGTGGGCGGCATCAGTCTCAAGGTACAAAAGAGCGCACGACGTTACCTTTCCCCCATTTATTCATTTCTGCAGATTCATTGATGAAGAGTCCCAGATGAGGAATGACCCCAGCCTCGACTTCCTGGAGTTCAACACTATGGCTTCAGTGACGCCACCATCAAGGTATGAAAGCGTCATGTGTAAACACAGAGACTTTAAGAGCAGCGTGAGCGTTAGAAAGACTAAAGGCCCTTTTACACGGGCCGATGTGTCTCCCTGCCCGAGCGCCGATCAGCGATATCGGCGCTCGGGCAGGCAGCCTTTATACGGCCCGATGAATCGAGCGCCGGGCCGCACGAGTGATCGCTGTATCGCTCGTGCGGCCGGGAAGCTCCATACTGTCAGGCGCACATCGCCTGTTTACACAGGGTGATGTGCGCCCGACAGATTGGATCTTTTATAGAAACCAAAAGATCCAATCAGCCAACGAACGAGCGTTTTGCTCGTTTGTCGGCTGATTAGGGCCACTTTTACACAGGCCGATTATCGGCACTAGCGTTCCTAGGAACGATTTTTTGGCCGATAATCGGCCCGTGTAAAAGGACCTTTACCTACCGTCACCTGCAGTACCCACGGGTAAACACACTCTACCTCACCAGGAGATAAGTCCTTTAATCATGAATGTCCCATTCATAAAAAAAAACACACTCACTGAGCAAATGCAGAGGGTTTAGATCCAAAACCATACAGAAGCGCAAGAAAGTTCTCACCGAGCTTGGAGTATGTTTCAGATGCTTCGCTTCATTGGAGCACATGGCCAAGGACTATAAATCTGCCATCAAGTGTGAGGAGTGCCATAGTGAAAAACACGCCTCAGCTATGCACCCAACCCCACTCGCCAGAGATTCACTAGCCACAGTCGCCATTAGTCCTGCTCCAAGTCATGGCAGGGAGCCCCAGAATCACGCTAACACCGCCATAGCTATTTCCTGTTCATGCTTCGATATATGTGGGGACGGCCAGAGTGAGAAATGTTGTGCGCGGATATGCCTAATCAAGGTCTACCCAGAGGGACTACCAGAAAAGGCAGTAAAAATGTATGCCATCATTGACGACCAAAGCAACCGGTCCCTAGCAGGACCTAAATTCTTTGAAGCCTTTGGAATCAAAGGACCATCAGAACCCTACATCTTAAACACCAGCTCAGGCCGCATAGAGACTAGCGGCAGAAGGGCACAAGGATTCACCGCTTCTCCTATCAATGAGGATACGGAAATACCCCTACTAACACTGATCGAACATGACCAAATACCCAACCATAGGGATGAGATTCCTACCCCAGAAGCTGCATTTCACCAACCACACCTAAGGCACCTGGTCAGTGTTATCCCACCTATGGACATCTACACCGAGATTCTACTCCTGCTCGGCAGAGACAATCTAAGGGTATATAAGGTGTGTCAACAGTGTAATGGTACCGACTATGCACCATATGTCCAGAGACTAGACTTGGGATGGGTAATCATAGGAAATGTGTACTTGGATCAACCAGTAATTAACTCCTTCAAGACTTTTGTGCTATTAAGTCTCCAGGCCTCGTACAGCCACCTGACATCATTTCTCCCCTCTTTGCCGACAACTTGGGAAGATCAGTCTTTCACACAACCAAGAATGACGATAAAGTAGCCTTGTAAGTAGAGGACAGAGAATTCATCAAGATAATGGACAGTGAGTTCTTTAAAGACGAAACCAATCACTGGGTTTCTCCATTACCTTTCCGAGCTACCAGGGTAAGACTCCCAAACAATCTGGAACAAGCTCTGTCTAGATTTAACTCTCTTCAGAGTACCATGAACAGCAAGCCTGAAATAAGAGAACACATTGTCACCTTTATGGATAAAATATTCCGTAACAACCACGCAGAACCAACTCCACCCTTAAGGAAGAACGAAGAGTGCTGGTACTTGCCTTTATTTGGAGTGTATCATCCACGGAAACCTACTCAAATTAGGGTTGTTTTCGACTCAAGGGTCAAACATCAAGGTGTATCTCTTAACGATGTTCTTCTCACAGGTCCCAATCTGACAAATAACTTAGTAGGAGTGCTGATGAGGTTCAGGAAAGAGCTCATTGCCATCACTGCTGACAATGAACAGATGTTCCACTGTTTTGTAGTCAGAGAGGACCACCGGAATTTCCTCAGGTTTCTGTGGTACAAGGACAACGACACCAACGCAGAGATGTTGGAGTATCGAATGAGGGTGCATGTATTTGGAAATAGCTCTTCACCTGCTGTCGCGACTTATGGCCTTCGGAGAACTGCGCTAGAGGGAGAGTCCGAGTACGGTACAGACACCAGAGACTTTGTGGAAAAAGACTTCTACCTAGATGATGGACTCAAATCACTACCGACTGAAGAAGCAGCCATCGATCTGCTCAAAAGGACTGAAAGTATGTTGTACCAAGCTAAACTTAGACTACACAAAATTGCTTAAAACAGCCTGGCCATAATGAGAGCCTTCGAGTCAGGTGATCATGGACCTGGATTTAAGGACATTAACTTAGGACTGGACAGTCCACCCATGCAGAGGAGCCTGGGCCTCAGGTGGGATCTCTTGGCCGACTCCTTTGGTTTTCAAGTAAGTGGTGCAGACAAGCCATTCATAAAACGTGGTGTCCTCTCAGTGGTGAACAGCCTATTTGATCCGCTGGGATTTGTAGCACTCATCACCATACAAGGTAAATCCCTAGTGAGACAGCTTTCTGAAACCGTCAAGGATTGGGATACCCCACTTCCTTCTGATAAAGAGCAAAAGTGGGAAGCCTGGAAGCAATCTTTGTGTGCTTTGGATGAGATTCACATCCCGAGATGCTATGTCAAAACCTCACTTGCCTCCAGCATAAGGAAGGAACTCCATGTGTTTTCAGACGCATCCACAGAAGCCACAGCAGCGGTTGCCTACCTGAAGGTGACAGAAGCCAACAATCAAAATCATGTTGGATTTGTCTTAGTAAGGATAAGTTAGCCCCCAAGCCCGATCATACTATTCCCAGACTTGAACTCTGTGGGGCTGTGTTAGCAGTGGAGATTGCAGATGTCATACAACAAGACCTGGCCATTGACATAGATGAGGTTCAGTATTACAAGGACAGTAAGGTCGTTTTAGGTTACATCTACTATCAGACAACATGATTTTATGTGTACATCAGTAACCGCATGGAGAGAATCAGGAGGTCCTCCAAACCTGAACAATGGCACTATGTGCAATGCAAACTTAATCCAGCAGATCACACCACTAGGCCTATATCTATAGGTTCCTTTACTAACTCTTCTTGGCTTACAGGTCCAGAGTTTCTGCTGGAACAGGCAGATGAATGTGTACAGGAAGTTTACAGCATTCAGGATCCGGATAATGATCCAGAAATCTGCGCTGAAGTTAGTGCATTAGTCACTGGCACAAAGCAAACCTCCAGCTTCAGTTGTCGGAGCTTTGAACGTTTCTCCAGTTGGATGAGACTCGTCAGGACTATCGCAAGGTTATTGCATATTGCGAGATGTTATCACAATACTCAAGATAAAGATTGTCATGGTTGGCATGTCTGCATAAACCCTTCTCTGCTGAGGATATCTCTCATAGTGAGTCCCTCATAATACGTCATGTCCAGCAGGAAGGATTCAACGTAGAATGGAAGTGCCTGTATAACAAACAGCAGATTACAATAAAAAGCCCTCTTGACAATTTAACTCCAGTCATGGACAGTTTTGGCTTGCTGAGAGTTGGTGGTCGTGTGAATCAAGCCCACCTAGGAGTTGCAGAACAAAATCCTCTCATCATTCCCAGCAAATAGGGCAAGTTATGGTCTGTAGGCCTTTGGATTATAGGTATGAAAAAGCGTGGCCAAATTACTGCATGACTGTGTGCAAAGCGAGAGGAAAACAACTAGATCAACAAATGGCTGACTTGCCTGTGGATAGATTAATTACAGAGCCACCTTTCAACTACGTTGGCCATGTCTACGTCTTTGGGCCATGGATGTTGTCTGCACGCAGGACCCGAGGTGGTCACGCAAACTGTAAGCGTTGGGCCATACTATTCACTTGCATGAGTGTTCATGCCGTTCACATAGAGGTAATAAAATCAATGGACACATTCAGCTTTATCAATGCTTTAAGATGGTTCTTCGCAATCAGAGGACCAGCGAAACAACTGAGGTCTGACTGTGGAAGCAACTTCATCGGAGCATGTAGAGAACTGAACATTGACACCAAGCCCATTCAAGATTAGTTGGCTGAGAAAGGTTGCACATGGATTTTCAATCCTCCTCAAAGTTCCCTCATGGGGGGCTCCTGGGAGAGGATGATTGGGATCTCACACAGCATTTTGAATTCTATGCTAATGGAAGGAAACTCTTCAAAACTCAAACATGAGACTCTAGTCACTCACCATTCTCGCTGATGTTTCGGCCATAATCAGTTCAAGACCCCATGTGCCAGTTTCTATGGATCCCAAAACACCAGCCATACTGACTCCAGCTATTCTCCTTACTCAAAAAACTGAGAATACACTAATGCCTAGAGGAGACTTTACTCATGCAAACATCTACCAGAAACACTGGAAACGTGTGCAATACCTAGCGGATTACTTCTGGAATAGGTGGCAAAAGGAGTATCTCGTGATACTGGAAAATGGCAACACCACAAACCAAACCAAAAAGAAGGAGATCTCAAGTTGAAGGAGAAACAGACCGAACGGATTGACTGGCCTATGGGACTAATTACAAAGGTTTTCCCTAGCGAAGATGGCAAGGTCTGGAAGGTGGAGTTGAAGATCTTCAGGAAGGGTGAGCCTAAAACATTCACAAGGCCAATTAACAAACTCATTCTGGTACTACCCATCGAGAACGTCCCAGCAGGATGAACAGGACTGAACTTGAATTCTGTGGATCTTCTCCATTCCAAGTTGGAAACAAGGCCTTATCTTAATGTATTTATCACATTCTAACATGTTCTTTGTTACAGTTTTGTTTTAAATCTTATGAACACTAGTTATAGTGAAATCCGCAAAGAGAATTTCAGACGGGGAGTGTGCTGTTCTCCTCATATATGTTTTATGTATTCAATTTCATTATCATTCTCCCTTTAACATGCTGTTTCCATGTATTGTTGTATTGCTGCCATCTGCTGGCCAGAATTTGCATGCTGCACGTCTCTGCTCTTGTTAGTAAAGTTTTTTCTCTGCTGGGCGTGGTTTAGGCAGCCTGGGTCCTTGTCACTTCCTGCAGCCATTTTCAGTGCTTCATTTTCTGTATGACTGGACAGTCAGACACTTGGTCTTGTGAAGGCATCAGTTTTTTTTTGTTTTTTTTTAACAAATATCTTTTTATTAGTTTTGATTTTATAAAAGGCATACAAAAAACGCTGGACATACAGCATAAGTGGTATACATTGTAACACATAAAGGCTTACACAATTTTAGGTGTGTTGGAGAGGGCCTGGGAGGAGTGAAATGCCTCCCCGGTCCCTCACTATAGAAGGATCTGTAGCAATCCCGAAACACAGCTAAATAACTGAGATAACATTTAGTAAAAAAAAAAAAAAAAGAAATATACTCTTCTGAACAGAGTGCAAACATAGGTCTAAAAATCGACCCTGAAAGTGCAAACAATCAAAGAACATACAAATACCCGTTTCAAAAGCCTGGAACACGCGGGGATCACCCCTGTAATTGATGATAATACTCCTGTCAAACTTCAAATAGGAAAGACCGGAGGTCCCGCTGCATCGAGAAATCCAGCCATGGTGACCAGACCTTACGAAACTTCGCATAAGATTTCGGCGAATGGGAGCTCAGTTCCTCCAGCCTTGCCACCTGACCTATTTTATGGAACCACTGTAGAACTGGTGGGGCAGATTCTTGTTTCCAGTATAAAGGCACCATTGCTTTAGCAACCAGGACTAGTTGTTCCCATAATGAAAAATTGAAGTGAGAAGGACCTGAAGGATACAAATTCAGGAACAGAGTCTTGGTGGAGAGCACTGGGGAGCCTGGGCAAACTTTAGAAATGATTCTGCCTATAGATTCCCAGTAGTTTTTAATTAAGCTGCATTCCCACCAAATATGAGTGTACGACCCTATATCCGATGAACATCTCCAACATATGGGTGGGACTGAGGGATACATTGCATGAAGTGCTACCGGCGTTTTATACCAGCGACTCACTAACTTGTATGAAGTTTCCTGAAGGGTGATGCACCTAGAGGGGCCACAACACCTAGAGTAAATGTCTTTAATTTCTTCCGTAGTAAGCGTGATTCCCAACTCCTTTTCCCACGCCCCTACGTAAGAAAGCTGAGCCTCTGTGTGAGGAAGTAAGAGAGCCGAGTACATTTTAGAAATCAGTTTTTGAACTGGCAAGCTTTGGGCCGCTATTTTTTCATACCATGTTAAGTCTCTACAGAGGTTGCCCTTCTCTGGAATGGTAATAAAACTAGCCTTCATGTTAGAATAAGTAAGGACATCCAATCCTGAACAGTGTGCTCTAGTACGCAAAGCAGCCAATTCCGGAAAGGCGCCATCAGATAGTACATCCGCCACAAAATGCTTATTAAGTAAACGCTGTAGAGAAGACCATGTCCCCGAAAAAGGGGAGGTAAGACCTAATAGATCACCCAACCTCATGACAGGAGATGGGTAAAACAAAAAATCTGCATTCTCTGAGAGGGAACGCCAAGCTAATAGTGGTGCTTTCGTTAAAGTAGAGACATTAGCAGGAATACGTTTGCCCATTTTCACCCAAATTAACGCCTGCGTGAGGGAGAAACCCGCTACTTCCTCTTCCACCCGGACATGCAGTTTGCTTCTGGGTTGTTTGTACCAATCTATGACCCTCGAGGCCTGAATTGCAATATATAATTTCTCTAGGTCAGGAAAGCCCACTCCTCCTTTTGTCTTTGGTTTGGTTAAAGTGACATAAGCCACCCTGTGCAGACCGTTATTCCATACATACTTCAAGAATAATCTACGAAGTTTCTGAAAAAAAGAACGTGGTAGGAATATGGGCAGAACTTGTAGCATGTATAGAAGTTTTGGAACAATCAGCATTTTCAGGAGATTGACTCTCCCCATCCACGACACATAGGGAATTCTCCAGGATTTCACTATCTCTTCAATATTATTAAGCAGGGGCACATAGTTGAAGGAATACCAGTCTTTAGAAGAAGGGGACAACTGTAACCCTAAATACGGAATGGAAGAAGACGACCAAGTAAAGGGTGAGCGGTCCTTGGCCCACTCCACCACCCTCACTGAACACGTGATGTTTAAGGAATTGGATTTTGTGGGATTTATTTTAAAATTAGAGAGACTATGAAAGCGTTCAAAGGTGTCAGTTAAGGCAGGGAAGGATATCTCAGGGTTGGACGTAAGGATGAGAAGATCATCCGCAAATGCCGCTGTGAGATGTTCTTTACCTCCTATTATGATGCCTTTTACCTCGGGCATTTGTCGTATATGTTGTATTAGTGTTTCCATCGTGAGAACAAATAACAGTGGAGATAAGGGGCACCCCTGTCGTGTCCCGTTGTGAATCAAGAAGTTAGCGGACATACAACCATTTACCCTAATAGCGGCAGAGGGGTTTTTGTACAATGCTAGTATCACCCTAATGAAATCCACAGGAAGACCAAATTTGATTAGCGACCTTTCCATATACAGCCAGTCAATCCTATCAAAGGCCTTCTCTGCGTCAGTGGACAATAGGGTCAAGGGAATCTGCTTGATTTTAGCATACTGGATGAGGTGTAAAACCTTCAAGGTGTTATCCTTCCCTTCTCTTCCCTTAATAAAACCCACTTGTTCTGGGTCGATCAATTGAGGTAAGAGGGATTGAAGCCTATTTGCTAACGTTTTGGCATACAATTTAATGTCAGTGTTCAGCAGGGAAATGGGTCTATAACTACCACAAAGAACTGGATCTTTACCCTCCTTGAAGGCATCAGTTTTTGACCAGCAGTTCAGCCTCAGGAAAGTCACCTACAGGACAGCATCTACCACTACTACCAGAGCCAGTATTGTGTCATCGCTTGTTGCTGTAGTTTGGGTCAAATAAACCCATGTTGGTTCACATCACTGTGTCTACATTTGAATCCATCTAACCTGAGCTCCTGCCGGTCCGGTCTGCTCCACTGCTTGGATACGAAGGTAGGAAAGTCACACAACCGCTATCAGTTATACCTTCAATCGCCTTCATGTGGGGACAGAGCACATTGACACACATAATGAGGGCACTATAGGGGCATTGGCTCCACTGGGGGCACTAAGAGGAGGTATTTTTTTCTGTCACACAACAGGGCATTTGTTGTATCATTATTTTTGGGGGACTTTATGTTTTCACTATTAGTGTCGGACACAGTTTCCTGGCTGCAGTTACCGTATTCTTCGCCCTATAAGACGCACTTTTTTCCCCCCAAAAGTAGGGGGAAAAATGCTGTGCGTCTTATAGGGCGAATACAAGTGAGCGCTTCCATAAGGAAGCGCTCACTTGTACGTAGGGACCCCCATCAGACCTCAGATCAGCCCACCCAGCCACTTATAAAGACCATACTTACCGTACCTGTTCTGCACTGCCGCTGCCGTCCGGTCCCACGCTCCGCGCTCTTCTCTCTTCCCTGCCGGCACGCACTATGACCTGACGCTGCGGCAGCGCAGAACAGGTACGGTAAGTATGGTCTTCATAAGTGGCTGGGTGGGCTGATCTGAGGTCTGATAGGGGCACAAGACGCTGATCTGTGGCTTGAGGGGGCACAAAACGCTAATCTGAGGTCTGATGGGGGCATGATATGAGGTCTGATGGGGGCACATTCTGCTGATGTGAGGTCTTATGGGGGCACATTCTGCTGATTTGAGGTATGATGGGGGCACATTCTGCTGATCTGAGGTCTGATGGGGGCACATTCTGCTGATGTGAGGTCTGATGGGGGCACATTCTGCTAATTTTAGGTATGATGTGGGCACATTCTGCTGATTTGAGGTATGATGGGGGCACATTCTGCTGATTTGAGGTATGATGGGGGCACATTCTGCTGATCTAAGGTCTGATGGGGGCACATTCTGCTGATCTGAGGTCTGATGGGGGCACATTCTGCTGATCTGAGGTCTGATGGGGGCACATTCTGCTGATCTGAGGTCTGATGGGGGCACATTCTGCTGATCTGAGGTCTGGTGGGACACATTCTGCTGATCTGAGGTCTGGTGGGAGCACAGTGAGATGGTATGGGGGGCACAAGGGGGCTGATATGGGGGTCTGATGTGATGTCCTTAAATTTATGGGCAGTCTGATAAGAGGATCTGATGAAAAATATTTTTTTCTTATTTTCCTACACTAAAACCTAGGTGCGTCTTATGGGCCGGTGCGTCTTATAGGGCGAAAAATACGGTATTCTTTAGAGCACTCTGTGCCAATAATTATTGAAGGGGGCGCTATCTGTGTAACTAGTATTTTCAGGGGGACTGTTTCTGCAGTATAGTGTTGGGGAGCACAGCGTATCAGTATTAGAGGCGACAGGATGGGGCGTTCAGAAGGTTAGAGCATGATGGAAAAGTATGAAACTAAGATGTCTGCTTGTGAAACTCCACAGGGAGAAGAGATGGCTGAAAGAAATCATCATGGAGGTCCGTCTGAAAGGAGAAGATGAGGAAAGAGAACATCTACCTCTAAGACGACGTCACTGAATGTACGAGGCGCTGTATTAGGCGACCTTCACATCTTCGTTAGTGATTCTGGCCGGCAGAGAACAGCCTGCTGGAATTCACCGGCTCCGGCACTGCTGGATGCAGAATGTCTGCTGGTCCCATTAACTATAATGAGGTCCGGCAGAGATCCGACCACATCTGGCAAAAATGCTGAGAATCAGCGGGACACAAACCTCTGCATGCTGTGGATTATAGTGCTTCACGTGTGAAAGTAGCCTCACCCTATGTTTTGTATTGTTGTATGTAATGTTAGGAGGGAATAGGTTAAGTTGAGAATTTGTCATGGGGGTGGGGGGCCCGGGCACAATCTTTGCACAGGGGCCCTCTACTGTCTGTGTCTGCCCCTGATATAACTGGTTTGCAATATTTGGTGTTAAAGATGGATGTCTACAGAGGGGACGTGTCTGAAATAGGCATTCTCCTGTAGTGATTTTCCCGCCTGGAGTATCCTGACCGCGCCCAGACGTACACTATACACTATGATATACGTCACTTAAACCACAAACCACCTTCTTATTGGTTCATTTGTATTTTTATGTTGTAAGTGTGACACCCGGGGCTTTGCTAGTAAATAGAGTCTTCTGCCATTTGGAGTTGGCAGAGAGATGGAGGAAGACCCACATACCACCAGGAGTCATGTCTTCTCATTCTTTTACCCCTAGACTGAAATTTAACATTTGGAGAATTGCAGACAACGGGGTTGGATCCCTTGTTTAGGAATGGTACTAAAGACTTGAAGATACTTCCAGGACTGGGGCACTGCAGTTATCTCCCTCATCTACTACTCTGGCATTCTAGAGCAGTGCGGTGAGTGTAGAGGGGACATCACAGGGTCCTCAGGTCCTCCAGTAAGCCGGGGTATGGCAGTCCAATCATATTACACTGGGAACGTGATGTGTAATCACAATGTGGAGATGGAGCTTTCATTTTTTTAAACAATACCTACAGTACATCTGTAATTTGGACTTGATGGACCTTTGTCTGTTGAGGATCTGGATTTCAAGCTTGTCCCAATCTATAAACTGTATAAAAGGCGGAAAACATTTTTGGGGGAGCTAGGTAAGACGATAGAGTAAACCACTTCCCATCTATGTGCTGCCCCCCTGTACTCATGGAACGTCTTGTAACCTCCAAGGACATAGGCAGCATTTCATCCCCTGATATTTGTATGGACTGAGCTTTATTCTACTACAGTTTTGTAGGTGATTTCTTCTCTTCTCCTTCCTGGTCCTGGAGGTGGATTCTCTCTATGAACAGGTGCAGTCACTACAACTACTCCACCAGGATACGCACCAGATCCCGTCAGTGATCACTCATCATTGTCGTCCTCAGTATGAATCAGCAGTAAACACAATCTCTGAGCTGCAGGGGTTAATTCTTCTCCCGGAGCTCTCCGCCCTCTTATGAGAAGAGACATTTTCACTTTCGGTTCCTGCTCCTCCGTACCACGATGGCGTCTGCTGATCTGAGGGCCGAGCTGGACTGCTCCATCTGCCTGAGCCTCTATACAGATCCCGTATCCCTGAGATGTGGACACAACTTCTGCCGCTTGTGTATTGTGACTGTGCTGGATGCACA
>ONZH01029345.1:0-31433 GCA_900303285.1 Rhinella marina
TTTTCCGGATAGGTGCCATAAACGGTATTAAACTGAGAAGAATGCATACAACACATGCCCCACTTGACAAATTTCAGAGTTGACAACCGTACTGGTTGATGCTAAATTTTTAAGTTGGGGTCCTGCGTCGTCATTCGAACTCCATCCGGCTGTTGTCACCACCACACACGCTAGCCAAGGGGGCACTTCTCTGGCTCTTCCAGCTAAACCTCCTCCCCCCCCCCCCCAGCCTGCCCCCCACCTACAGGCCCTCTCTCCAAACAGTTTACCCGGATAGGGGACGTATTAGATGTTGAACTGATTAGAAGAACAGATTTTTTTTTTGGTTCTTCTTTTAATTGGCTCCTGACCTGTTATAGGCAGAGCATGGACACGTCCCCTTAGCTGCAGTAGAAAAGACACTCCCCTGGCCAGAGCAAGCTCTTTTTCCTTTTCCGTGTTCGAAAAATCAATGAAATATATGGTCCCAAGATAGGGGACGTATACGATTTTAAACTGAGAAGAATCGATACCACATATGCCCTACTAGTTCAAACTCAATGTTGACAGCCGTACCAGTTGATGCCAAATTTTTAAGTGGGGGTTCCACCACTACCAGCCTAACCACCACCAGCATGCTCAGGTATACGAGTGCTAAACACTATGGAACCAAGGCCGTCCGTTCCCCTCATGCGGGTCCCACCACTGCTCCTTCCCCTGTGTCACTCGCTGCCTCTGCGAGTCAACCCCCAGCCCAGGACCCCGGCACGAGCGCCTCCCGCCGGAAAACCACCCCTCCGCCTTCATGATCCTCCACACTGTCCACCAATGTGTCCCTGCGCAATGTTCAGCTGTCATTACAGCAGACGGAGCGCAAGCAGAAAAAAAGTTCAGCCCACCTACATGCACAAACCCTCAACGTCCACATACAGGGCCATGCTAAATTTTTTATGTGCTCTACCTGCTACCGTCGTGTAGCTCGGTCACTCTGACCGAGTCTGACCCTGGGGCCGCTCATGTACTGCCCACTTGGAGGATTGCGGGGCCTACATGTATGTCTGTAACCTGAAGAAGGGGCCCTTGGTAGCCCTGAAACGCGTTGTATCAACCATTACACTGATCAGACAAATAAAGAAGAAATATCTTTTACTATACTCGAGGCCGTTTACTCTGGATCCATTGCGCCAAACCAGCAGTTTGCATTTTCTTTATTGACTTCAATGGGGTTCGTTACTCGAAACGAGCACCCGAGCATCTGGAAAAGTTTGTCTCGAATAACGAGCACCCGAGCATTTTAGTGCTTGCTCATCTCTAGTAATGACCCATTGCAGAGTGATGAGGGAGGAGTTGTAGGGAAAAGCAAATATTACTGGTTGAATATATTAGAATACTTGAGAAAGGTTGTTGATCCAGCGAGTTATTCTTATTGGCTAATTGGAGTCTCCTAAGGCTACTTTCACACTAATGGCAGTGGATTCCAGCAGGCTGTTCCGGCGGGTGAACAGCCTGCTGGATCCGTGCTGCCGCTGGTTCACGTGTGGGGCCGGAACTATGCTCCAGCCCCATTCACTATAGTGGGGGTGGGCCGCGGTTCCGGCTGCTGCACGGCAAACTTGCCGAGAGGTGGCCAGACCAAAACTACAACAGGTCACCTCCCCCTGCCGGAACAGCCTGCCGGAATCCACTGCCACTAGTGTGAAAGTAGCCTAAAATGAGGAAAATCAGCTTTCACCTCGTGTTTTTTTTGCCTTGCATTAAATCAACTTGCCGAACTAGATGGACATATGTCTTTTTTCAGTCTTATAAAATATGTGTGTGTGTTTCATGGTGGGAATTTGAATTGGTAAAACATTGTGGGTTGCCTTGAGAGAGGCCAGAGAATTCAGTTGGCACTGGCTATTTTTTATTTGGAGAATCGTTAGAATCGTAGTAGAATTGGTTACAAATAATGCAAGCAAATTAATACAGCATATATTGTCAGTAGAAAGAACATATTTGGCAAGTAGAACAGAATAATGAACTATAAAGTAATGGATAAAGAAAAAATGGTAGTATGTGTGGAAAAGATTGATGATTTGACATGATGAAGCATTTTTATTTGATCTTGAACATTTGGAAAATTATGTAAAGAATAATGATAATATTTAAGGGGGGTTTATGTGTGTTTCTATTTACCTCACTTTCCCGTTTTCCTTTTTTTTTTTTTTTTTGTTTTATTTTTCTTTTAGTTTTAAATTGTTTATTTTTTTTACAAAAATGCTACACTATTTCTTGTAAATCTATAGCATAAATAAATAGAAATCTGAAAGTAAAAAAAAGAACACGCTTTAATTCAGCATAGTGACTAAAATATCAAATATAAATGTGCTATCATCGTGATCGTACCTGACTAATAGAATAAAGTTATACTTTAATATGTAATAGATTAAAGCATACTATTTATACAACATGGTCCATGGTGTAAAAGATAGTGGAATTGCTGGGGTTTTTTCGTACCCCACCCAAATTAATACATGATAACAATAAAATTTTCAGTACCTCAAAATGTGAAAATAAAACTATTACTCCCTCTCGAAAAACAAGTCAACACACCAGTCAAGTCCTTCTAATTTTTCTTTCCAGCACTATTTAAAACAAGATAGAATGTAGAAAGATTTTATCAATATGTTGAGCAACGTGAAGTGGGAAAATTCTTCTTCTACAAATGTCTTCTACAAATTTCCACTGGAAGAATATTTAAGATTGAGATTATTTTATTTCACAGCATGAACACATAATTGTGGAGTATAGGAAATAGCAAGATTATAATTTGCATGTATCTCTGGAGAGTCATTTTGTCTTACACTTATCTTCGTTCTATTTTTTCCTTTGAGAAAAATGCAGCTATTTAGAAGAAGGAAATATATTAGCAAACATGCCTAGCACATGCCATTTAAATGTGGTTTGTAAAATAATCAATTTGAATGTGAAAAGTTTACACATATGTCAGAAGACCCCTGTTGAAGTAGTATGGCACCATCAGAAGTCGTAGGCTGTTCTGTAGCACACTAGCATGGGCGCACTGCCCATGTGCTTGCACCATGAAGTTTAGGACTATGGCTGACACATATAGCTACAACCCCATGCTAAGGCTGTGGCAACATGGTCATGTTTTTTGATGCAGTTTTAGTATCCAAACAGTACATTTAAAAATGAAGTTGTATCTGTCCTTTATACTTTCTCTCCTTTTATGATCCACTCCTGATTTTAGCTTTTAAAACTGGATAGTGTGGCCATACCCTAACAGAAAAATGAAATGAAAAACTTGTTTTCCACTGTTTAACCTGAAGTAGGCTGCAATCAAAGCTGATTCTAGCACCCAATGGGAAAAGCAACGGTGATATCCCCCTTTTTATTTGGTCACAGATTGCACTTTACCTAAAGGGATGATGTTAAAGCCAAATATAAGTATGCAATGCTAGAGGGAAAAGACAAGCACAGAGCACTTCATAGGGGCAATATTGGTCTGTGGTGCCTAGAGCCTACAAGTAAAATTGAATTTGAGGGGCCCACTGTATAGATACATTCAAATATTACCTGCTTACACAGCAGCAGACAGCATCAAGATGCTATAAGATGATTTATTATGGAGGTTCCTGCAGTGACTTTAAGAAGGCAGTTCCATGGGGATCTTGCTATCCCCACTGTGAAGTAGATACATTTTGAATTTTATGTTTTCATGTATATACAATACATGTATTTTTGTCTTTTTTTCATATGTCTGTATTTATTTGATGTATCTTTCTACCTTTGCTTCTCTTTTATTCTACATGTAATTATTTTTTATTGTAATTCCTTATCTCCATAAGGGTATATGGATACCTACATAGTTAGATCAGTAATAACAGTTTATTTGTGGAATTTAAATAATATGGTAATAAATAGAAATTAAAATAAATTGTGATAAACTCAATAAGTGTTATGTCTGGAACAAGACACAAAATAATACACTTATTTGGTATCACAATGACTGTAACTAGGCTTATGTGAATCGGCCACTGGATCATAGATACAAAGTCAATTGTTCAAAAACTTCAATGTTAATGCTGTACAGCATTAAAATGTATTGGCTCTGTAGAATTCCTACTGTATTCATACCTGCATATTTAAAAAACAATTTAAAGTAGGAATCTAAAGTAGGCTTTGGTACTGGCTGGTATCTCGGTACCAAACCCCCCCCCAATTTAAATTATTTTTAACTACACAGATACAGTATGAATACAGTAGTAATTCACCGGTCTCACTCGGACTTCGGGCGCAGCGAACTTTGGCTTCACGGAGCCAATAGATTTTAATGCTGTACGGAAACAGCATTAATATCAACATTTTTGAAAGAAATAGACTTCAGATCTATGCTAGTTTTTATCATTTTTCTGGCAGCAGATTGTGTCATCTAAACCTGCCCTGCTATCGGCAAACAACGATTATACATGGGGACGAGAGATGGCATTAGCGATCACTCCTCCTCATACTGTGGAGGAGATAGCTGCATGTAAATGCAGTGGTATCCTTCATTGACGAGCAGCCGATTGCCAGGAAGGAACCGTTTGCAAAATCGGCCCCTATAAAGTGGCCTTAACAGTTCTTGTCTATAAAGATTACATGGCTTTGTTACTGATTTTTGGTACATGTTTGTACATGGGTGTGGTTGAAATACTAAAATTAGTTGGAATGTTCACATGTTTTGACCATATAATGTATCTGTCCAATTATAACACACAACATATTTTTGAGGCACTAGATGTTAAACTGGAGACTTTCATCATATTTTTCAGTTTATCCTGGAATGATATTATTGCCTTTTAGGTTGTTTAGAAGTTCTTTCTGTCTGAAAAGGCTTATGAATTTGGTTCATATAAATAAAATACTTTTTCTGTAGTGTAAAAATGTATATCTTTGAAATATATTTTGAGATTCAGATTGAGTAATCCATTGTTCCAAGGTTAGATTTCATATCTTCTCCACAAGCAGCCCAAATCATTGTTTCCCATTTAAGCTCTTCATACTTCAAAGTGAAATTACATATACTGTATTTGATGGAAGCTGACACAATGCAGTTCAGCTTGTGGTATTGAAATGCATATCTTAGATCAATAATAAAGCACTCAAGAGAATGTTTTTGGATTATTCAAGTCAAATGCCATTAATCATAGTAAAACTGTATAATTAGACATCTAAATACATTTATTTTGATCAAAGTTGTATTGTAGAAACTTGTCATTTTGAAAGGTGTACAACGAAAAAGACTTACTGGAAATCGGGTTGATTTTATTTCTTCAAACTATGATTTTGTTTTTTTTTTTCCAATAACGTCAATAGCCAAATGTTTCAAAATACATTTCAATATATACCTTAAGTTTAAACGGTTCTTCCAGGATTTAGGATAGGCTATTATTGTTCTATCTGCATCCCCACCAATAAGCAAAATGATAGGACAATGGCATTGCATTGCCTCCATTGCGCGTCACTGTCTGGTACTGAAGCTTCTTAGGTATAACTTGATGCCCGTATACCATTTACCATTTATATTACTGCAATCTTTGTATGTGGATCACCTCAGACACCAGGACCCAGGGATGACTGTTACTTTTATATCTCTATAAGCTATGCCTTTGAAGTGACTGGGACTGAGCTGCAGTGCCAAGCAAAGCCACATTGGCATTTTCAGCTCTGTGTAAACAATGAATGCCTCTTCCTTCTGTTGATCGGTAGAGTTTGGCCCCATCAATATAACACTGGTGGGTGATATGTACAGTATTATTAATAAAGATAATTTCTCATTACAGGAAGACCTTCTAAACTATTGAACTGGCTGTATAGCTTAAAAGACACAGTCAGAATATGTCATTTTAATCTTTCCCCTCTTTGACATTCCCCTCAGAAAGCCTGCAAAGATTCAAGTCCTTTCCATTATAGTCATGTGATCTTTTCAACACTGGAAGTGGTAGCAGGACCTGTGATGAGGTCACCATCATGTGACCAGTGTAGAAATAGGCAGCGCTTAGCAGTGGAGACCTGTGATGCCATGGAATGAATGAGTGCCAGAGAAATGCTGGGAGATGTGGTTCTCCCCTTTATACCTCCTCCCTGCTTAGTGGGAGGGAAATATGTCATTTTACTGGGACTGTATGTTACAGGGGCTGAAGGAAGGGGATGGATGTTACATGGGACTGTATGTTACAGAAGATTGGGGGAGATGACTTGGTGTTATTTACATGAGACTGAATATTATAGAGGACTGGAAGGCAAGGAATGATGTTATTTACATAGGACTATGTGTTGGAGGGGCTGAAGGGGGGATTTCAGTTATTTACAAGGGACTGTATGTTATAGAAGACTGTAAGGAAGAGAGGTTATTTACATGGGACTGTATCATATAGAAGACTGGTGGGAGAGGAGAGAAGTTGTTTACATGGGTCTGCATGGTATAGAAGATTGGAGGGAAAGGAGTGATGTTGTTTACATGGGACTGTATTATATAGACGCTTGTAGCGATAGGACAGGCATTATGATTTATGGGGCACTACAGAGAAGATTATAACTCCAGGGGGTACTGCGGGGGGCATTGTAATTACAGGGAACACTGCAGAGAACATTATAAATACTGTGGGCATTGGTAGCAGGCATTAGGGCTTTACTACTGAGGGCTCCATAGGAATGCCTTATAGATTGGCCTTATTTCTATTAGAAGTGCCTTATTAGCACTGAGGGTACTGTAGGGGTACTATGGGTGGGGGACTTCCGCCTAGCAGTGAGCCCGGTGATGTCATCGGCACTAATGGACAGGCTTTAGCGCTGCCTTAGCCTGTAAAGCCACCCATCAGTGGTGGTTATGTCACCGGGAACACTGCTAGGGCTGTAAACAAAACAGCCCTTGCCCTACGCTTTACAGTGCAGGCCAAGGAAGAGCATCAGAGTATGAAATGCCAGAGGGGCTGATTGGGGGGATAAGGGGATATGTCCGAGTCCAGCTCTAAACTTAGACAACTGCTTTAAAGGGAATATGTCAACAGTTTTGAACCTATGAAACTGGCTGACTTGTTACAGCTTGGCAGCTGGAAGACATCTATGTTGGTCTCATGTTCATATGTGCCTACATTGCTGAGAAATATTATGTTTTAATTTATATAAATGAGCTCCGGTTTCTTTGCAACTGCCACTCCCTGTCTACTTTGACAGGACCAGGCAGTGAAAATTTCATCATAACTGGTCATGTGAAAGTGCAGAGGGTGCAGCAGTTACAGAGAGAGCGGAGCCTATATGTGTAATGTTAACACCCCCATTTGCATATAATATTATCGTTTTTCTCAGCAATGCAGGTACATATGAACATAGGACAAACACAGATGCCTTCAGCTGCCAAGAGCACATGTTACAGGTCAGTCCTTTAATTGTGCAAGCGTATGAGGGAGTCCTGGGGGAAAGCTGAAGGCCTAGAGAGCTTTTTACTGTCAGCTATCTAAAAAAAATATGGACTTCAGTTGGGGGAGGAAGCCGACACTAGTGCCTAGGGCAGCATAAAATCTAAATATGGCCCTGGCTCCACAGCAGCAGCACAATGTAATGTCAGACATCACACTGCTACTATGAAGACGGGACAATATCTGGACTGTGAGGGGCACATATCTGAAAATAACTACTGTGAAGGGGGCACATATCTAGGCATCAATTGGGATTGATAAATTGATATTAAAGGAGGAAAGTCAACATTCCTAACTTGTCCAATTTGGTAAATATGTATATTCTTCTTGAAATAACAATTATGGAGCACTTTTACATTGAACTTTGTGTTGCGCTGTTCCTTTGTTATTCTTCATTAATAGAGATGAGCGAGTAGTGTTCGATCGAGCCGGTATTCGATCGAATACTACGCTATTCGGCATACTCGATTTCAATCGAGTATAACGGCGATGGCGCACTTAGAATTCGTTTCCCCTCCCACCTTCCCTGGCGCTCTTTTTCCACCAATCAACATGCAGGGGGGGTATGACAGGCACGCTGAGCACGCTGGCAGCGCGAAAACAGCGTCTACATGGATTGGCTGGAAAAACCATGTGACCTCGAATATTAAAAACTCAGCTCTTCCTGCTCGTACGCATATGCTGCGTGAACTTAGTCAGGGACAGAGGCTGGAGAAGGGACAGACAGGTTTTAGCAGTTGGACAGGCAGGAGCGTGATTAAAAGCCCTTATCAGGGCTACTATAGTGCACTACAGTGATAGCTTTACTACAAGATACACTTTACAGAGAACGGCTGCCGTATTCAGGGATAGCTGCTGGAGTAGGGACAGAGAGAGGCATTAGTGGTGTATTAGGTGCTCTGCTACATACCAAACTATATTTGGCACTACTGTTCAGCGTTCTTTTTGGCTGAAAAACCCTGTTATATAACTAGTGTGTATATGCACCATCTGATCTGGCAGTATACGGCTGTGAATTTTATTTTATTTTTTAAATACAGTTTATTTGGCTCTAGTGTTCTGGGTTCTGTGTGCCTGCAATACCCTTTTTGTATACCAGGTGTAAATACCCACCGTCTGTTAAGTTAGTAAACGGCTGTGTACCTTGAAATATACAATATCTAGGCCATTTAATAGGCCACTGTACTGTGCGTTTTCTTGCTAAATTATTTCACATACCTGGTGTAAATACCCACCGTCTGTTCAGTTACTACACGGCTGTGTACCTTGAAATATACAATATCTAGGCATTTTAATAGGCCACTGTACTGTGCGTTCTCTTGCTAAATTATCTCACATACCTGGTGTAAATACCCACCGTCTGTTCAGTTACTACACGGCTGTGTACCTTGAAATATACAATATCTAGGCCATTTAATAGGCCACTGTACTGTGCGTTCTCTTGTTAAATTATCTCACATACCTGGTGTAAATACCCACCGTCTGTTCTGTTACTACACGGCTGTGTACCTTGAAATATACAATATCTAGGCATTTTAATAGGCCACTGTACTGTGCGTTCTCTTGCTAAATTATCTCACATACCTGGTGTAAATACCCACCGTCTGTTCTGTTACTACACGGCTGTGTACCTTGAAATATACAATATCTAGGCCATTTAATAGGCCACTGTACTGTGCGTTCTCTTGTTAAATTATTTCACATACCTGGTGTAAATACCCACCGTCTGTTCAGTTACTACACGGCTGTGTACCTTGAAATATACAATATCTAGGCATTTTAATAGGCCACTGTACTGTGCGTTCTCTTGCTAAATTATCTCACATACCTGGTGTAAATACCCACCGTCTGTTCTGTTACTACACGGCTGTGTACCTTGAAATATACAATATCTAGGCCATTTAATAGGCCACTGTACTGTGCGTTCTCTTGTTAAATTATTTCACATACCTGGTGTAAATACCCACCGTCTGTTCAGTTACTACACGGCTGTGTACCTTGAAATATACAATATCTAGGCATTTTAATAGGCCACTGTACTGTGCGTTCTCTTGCTAAATTATCTCACATACCTGGTGTAAATACCCACCGTCTGTTCTGTTACTACACGGCTGTGTACCTTGAAATATACAATATCTAGCATTTTAATAGGCCACTGTACTGTGCGTTCTCTAGCTAAATTATCTCACATACCTGGTGTAAATACCCACCGTCTGTTCAGTTACTACACGGCTGTGTACCTTGAAATATACAATATCTAGGCCATTTAATAGGCCACTGTACTGTGCGTTCTCTTGTTAAATTATCTCACATACCTGGTGTAAATACCCACCGTCTGTTCTGTTACTACACGGCTGTGTACCTTGAAATGTACAATATCTAGGCCTTTTAATTGGCCACTGTACTGTGCGTTCTCTTGCTAAATTATTTCACATACCTAATTATATACCCAAATATTGTATTTGCAACAAAAAAAAAATAAAATGCGGAGGGGGCTAGCGGAATCGGACGTGGACGAGGGGGCGCGGAAATGCTGTTGGGGGCCTTGTTGAAGCCAGTGGGGATACAATGCGTGCTGGTGAGGGTCAGCCAGGATCCCGCTCATCCAGAATCCCTGCCTTTATGGGACAGTTAAGCAGGGGGCGGGTTACACCGCTGTTGAGGCCTGAGCAGGTTGAACAGGTGGTGCAATGGATAGCCGATAGCGCTTCCACACAGTTGTCCACCAGCCAGTCATCCACACAGTCTCACTCTGACCCTCCTTCCTCCACACCTGGCCAACAGAGTCATCCCACCATTGACCCCTCCCAGGAGCTCTTTTCGGGTCCTTTTTCAGATGTGCCGGAAGAATCCCAGGAGCTAGCAGAGGAATTTGTTTGTAGTGATGCCCAAACACTTGAGTTTTCGCCATCTCCTGCTGATGTGGACCCTGAGCCAGCATCTGTTATCATGAGCGATGATGATGATGAGACGCAGTTGCCATCAAGGGAGGCTGTTGGAATGTCCAGTGGGCAGGAGGAGGAGCAGAGTGAGGAAGAGGAGGTGGTGGATGACGAAATGACCGACCCCACTTGGCCAGGGGTGATGTCCAGCGGGGAAAGCAGTGGAGAGGTGGTGGTCTGCGCAGCACCGAAAAAGGCAGCAAGAGGCAGAGGGATGTCCAGAGGCAAGAGGGATGTCCACAGGCAGAGGGATGTCCACAGGCAGAGGGATGTCCAGAGGCAGAGGACAGTCCAGACAGAGTAGTGAGGCCACAGCCAGCACGGCCGAAGCTGTTCCCGGCAGCGGGCAGTCGCGTGAAGCTCCCCCATCGAGGCCTCGTACTTCTGTGGTGTGGAGATTTTTTAATGTTTGTGCGGATGACAAACTGAGCGCGGTTTGCACACTCTGCCACTCAAAACTGAGTAGGGGCTCTGAGAAGAGCAATCTGACCACCTCAGGCATGCGGCGTCACTTGGAAGTCAAGCACTGGGCTGAGTGGGAGAGAGCAAACGCAATACAAACTGCGCCCGGTCCTGCTGCCACTGCCTCTTCCCCTTTGTTGTGTGCTGCCACTGCGGTCCAGACCTCCAGCCAGGACACCTCCACATCTGCCTCTGCCTCGGCTACTTTGGGGCCTTCTCCTTCAGCCTCCCCTTCCCCCGCCTCTTCGCCTGCACCCTCACACTCCTCGTCCCAACAACTGTCCATCTCGCAGGCGTTCGACCGCAGGCGGAAGTACGCCTCGAGTCACCCCCAAGCCCAAGCCTTAAACTGCCACATCTCCAAACTGCTGGCCCTGGAGATGTTGCCGTTTAGGCTTGTGGAGACGCAGGCCTTCCGCGACCTGATGGCGGCTGCCGCACCTCGCTATTCCGTCCCCAGCCGCCACTACTTTTCCCGGAGTGCCGTCCCCGCCCTGCACCAGCACGTGTCGCGTAACATCAGGCGGGCCCTGAGGTACGCAGTCAGCGCAAAGGTCCACTTGACCACCGACTCGTGGACAAGCGCTTGCGGCCAGGGACGCTACATCTCTTTGACGGCACACTGGGTGAATGTAGTGGAAGCGGGGACGGGGTCGCAAACAGAGACGGCCTACCTACCACCCCCGCCCAAGATTGCCAGCATGGGTTCTGATAAACCCCCCTCCTCCTCCTCCTCCTCCTCCTGTGCCTTAACATCTCCCTCAGCCGCTAGCTGGAAGCGTTGCAGCACTGGCGCGGGGAGACGTCAGCAGGCGGTGCTAAAGCTCATCAGCTTGGGCGACAGGAAGCACAGCGCCCCAGAGGTGAGGGACGCCATATTGCAGCAGACGGAGATGTGGCTGTCGCCGCTGCAGCTAGGACCAGGCATGGTCGTGTGCGATAACGGCCGTAACCTGGTGGCGGCTCTGGAGCTTGCCGAACTCAATCACGTACCATGCCTGGCCCACGTTTTTAATCTGGTAGTCCAAAAATTTCTGAAGACTTACCCCAACCTGGCAGAGCTACTGGTGAAAGTGCGGCGCTTGTGCGCTCACTTTCGGAAGTCAACTGTAGCTGCTGCTAGCTTAAAAAAACTCCAGCAACGCCTCCATTTGCCTGAACATCGGCTGTTGTGCGACCTGCCCACTCGCTGGAATTCCACCTATTCCATGTTGGCCAGGGTGTGTGAGCAGCAGAGAGCATTGATGGAGTACCAGATTATGAATCCACGCGTGCCTCCAACTCAGCTCCCTCAGTTTGCCAACCACGAGTGGCCATGGATGGCAGACATATGCGATGTACTGCGTATCTTTGAGGAGTCCACCAAGAAGGTCAGCAGCGAGGACGCTATAGTGAGCGTAACCATCCCGCTCCTAGGCGTCCTTAAAGAATCCCTCATCGCAATAAGGGAGAACGCATTGCACGCAGAGGAGACGGGGGTTGGAGGAGACGCAACGGAGCTACACAGTCAGTCCACACTTTTGTCTGCTTCACGGTGGCAGTTGCAGGAGGAGGAGGATGAGGAGGAGGACGACGTGGAGGTGGCTGTGGAAGAGGAGGAGGATGCTGGCGGCGAGGGTAGCAGTCAGGCTGTGTGCGTCCCATTGGTTCAGCGCGGATGGGGCGGAGAGGAGGCGGAAGAGGAAGAGGAGGAAATGGCAAGTGATCCTTCTGGTGGGGGCAGTGAGGTCATGCCTATTCAGAGTCTGGCACACATGGCTGACTTCATGCTGGGCTGCTTTTCCCGGGACACACGTGTTGTCCGGATAGTGGAGGACAAACTGTACTGGGTCTTCGCACTCCTGGACCCCCGGTATAAAGATAACGTCTCCTCTTTTATTCCGGTAGAGGAGAGGACAAATCGATTGCTGGAATACCAGAGGGAACTCGTGCAGAACATGATGGAGATTTTCCCACCCACCATCGCTGGCGGCAGAGAGGAGAGGGTCTCCCAGAGTCCCACAACATCCATCAGGCCCACAGCCACCAGGGGAACACTCTCCAAGGTGTGGGACACGTTCATGGCACCCCCTCGTGCAACTTCCATCACTGCGGGGCCCGCTATCAGCAGGAGGGACAAGTATCGGCGGATGTTGCGGGAGTACCTGGCAGACCGTAACCCTGTCCTCCCCGATCCCTCGGCGTCCTACACTTACTGGGTCTCCAAGTTGGACACGTGGCTGGAACTGTCCCTGTACGCCTTGGAGGTGCTTGCCTGCCCTGCCGCCAGCGTGCTATCAGAAAGGGTGTTCAGCGCAGCCGGGGGCATTATAACCGATAAGCGCAGCCGCCTGTCAACCGACAGTGCCGACAGGCTGACGCTAATCAAAATGAACAGCAAGTGGATTGACCCGGACTTTGCTTCTCCAACCGTGGAAAGCAGCCAAAAGTGAAGTGCCATCTGTATGAAGTGCCATTTCCTCCTCCACCTCCTCCTCCTCCTCCTTAACCGCCATAGAATTGCTCCGTAAAAAAAAATATATATATATTTATGGCTCTCCTCTTGGGCCTCCACATAATTTTTAAGAGGTCTCACCTCTTGGGCCTCCACATAATTTTTAAGAGGTCTCACCTCTTGGGCCTCCACATAATTTTTAAGAGGTCTCACCTCTTGGGCCTCCACATAATTTTTAAGAGGTCTCACCTCTTGGGCCTCCACATAATTTTTAAGAGGTCTCACCTCTTGGGCCTGCACAAAATGTTTAAGAGGTCTCACCTCTTTAGCCTCCACATAATTTTTAAGACGTCTCACCTCTTGGGCCTCCACATAATTTTTAAGAGGTCTCACCTCTTGGGGCTCTACAAAATGTTTAAGAGGTCTCACCTCTTTAGCCTCCACACAATTTTTAAGAGGTCTCACCTCTTGGGCCTCCACAAAATTTTTAAGAGGTCTCACCTCTTGGGCAGCCACATAATTTTTAAGAGGTCTCACCTCTTGGGCCTCCACATAATTTTATCGAGGTCTCACCTCTTGGGCCTCCACAAAAGGTAAATAAATTATAAATTATAATTTTGGTAACATTCTCATTTTAATGTGTTCAGTCTTTACATACAAAATCTGGTACAAAATAGCATTCTCAGTATTCAAAAAAACAAAACAAGACTTAAAACGTTTTAAGTGGCTGCAGTAGCATCATGAAATCAACTCTCATATACTGAAGGCAACAGCATATACATATAAAAAAAAGGAAAAAAAATAAAAAGAATACTCCTTCCTCTGTAGAAATACTCTGTGCTGCCCTCAATACATTTAAACTGATTTTTCATGATAGTTGCCTTTATAAAATGAGTGTAACCATTTTACATTGCATGCAAATCTGTGGATAACTGCAGCCTTTAAAAGGTGTCACCTCTTGGGCCTCCACATAATTTTTAAGAGGTGTCACCTCTTGGGCCTCCACATAATTTTTAAGAGGTGTCACCTCTTGGGCCTCCACATAATTTTTAACACGTCTCACCTCTTTAGCCTCCACACAATTTTTAAGACGTCTCACCTCTTGGGCCTCCACAAAATTTTCCATGAGCCTCTGGCCAGCCCACGGCCTCTTCCTGCCTTTTGCGGTCCTACGCATCCCTCAACATCCCCACTGCTTTACCTGCTAGACATGACACTGGGCCAGGTCGGGTCACTGACATCTCAAGCGCCAACAATTTGGGCATTTTAAGGCTTCTGCATGTGTTTGAGTTGTTTTTACATTTTAAAGAAGACATGTCTGACCACATCTCACACACACACACACACACACAATGACAATTAGGGGTGGGGTCTATTTGCTTTCCCCCTTGCCTATGCCATCTGTGGTTGTCATAGGCAACGTGATTTTAAGGGGTGCAGAATTTTATCTTCTTTTTTGTCTAGTTTGGCTTGGGGTCCATGGCAATGTAGAGGAAAGAAGGTTTCCTTGTATGGTCTCACTTTACAGAGAGGTTAGATTGTGTTTGGAGTGTATTGTTGAGAGGCTGTGATAGTGGCGTAATAGTGCGACTTGGGCACGTTATATGCACCCAGACATGCTTCCCCTGCTGTCCCAGTTGCATTCCAGCAGTGTTGGCATCCTTTTCTGAGGTTCCAGGGTGGACTTGGTGACCTCCAAGTGGTCGAATTGAGATTTCCAAGTGGCGAGCATTTTTTTCCCATAGACTTTAATGGGATTCGATATCCGGTCGAATAGTCGAATTTCGCAGTCTATTCGAATCGAATTTCGAACTTTCGAATATTTCACTACTCGCTCATCTCTATTCATTAACAAAGTTGCCATGCCTAACTTGTTTACAGTGTTGGACTGGCCCACCAGAGTACCATAGGATCCACCGGAAGGCACAGGCTTTGATACCAAATGTTCAGAAGAAAAAATAATTTGGAGCCAATAACTTGCCAATAAAGTCTATTGCTCTGAATCAAAACTTATTAGACGTTATCGATGATATGGGGGGTCAGGCCCTGCCTGTCCATTCTAGTAAATAATGTATATTCTTCTTGAATAGCAATTATGAGGAACCTTTACCTTGAACTTTGTGTTGTGCCGATCCTTTGTTGTTCCTCCTGAATATATAAAGTTATCTCAACTGGGAAATATGTGGCATATTGCCAGGATATGCCATAGATGTCTAATACTTGTGGTTACTACAGTACCTCTGGGACCTACTTCAGACTTTAGAACTGGGCCCCAAAGTGAAGAGAAAGCAAGCAGTGCATGCCTGGCCACCCTCCATTTACTGCCATGGGACTGTCCTAAGACAGTGAATAGAGATGGCACTGTTCTCCATTCACTTCAGGGCCCTGTTAAGTATTTGTAAGATTCAGATCGGATATGCCACAAATGTTCCAGATGGGACTTCCACTTTATTGTATTTGTAAATTCAAATTTGATTTTATGACTAAAATAACAGCACTAATTCACAAATTTACAGTACGTTCTTACGTAATCCATCATATGATTAGAAATTCTTACTGTTATTATCAATGCACATTTTCATTTATCATACACAATTGCACAGACTTGTATCATATTTGTCTATTTGTTGCTATAAATCTACTTAGATCTATATATGTACTGATTAAATACATTCTAATCAATTTAGCTGTAGAATAAAGTCTATTACAATTAATTTTAATTTCCTGCAGACAAAATCATTTTCCAAAAGTATTTTCTGCATGACAGAGGTAAAATGCAATACCTTACAAAGCCCATAGACGTGCTCTTTTTCTAGCCTTGGATAACCCATCCCTTTACAGAGGTGTGAGGCAAAAACATATTTTCCGAAAGTATTTTTGTTTGTTTCATGAGGTTTGGCTAATATCATATGGATAGAGGTTTTCTAGTCAAATATAATTGATTGAAGAATACTGATTTAAAAGGTTTTCTCACGTCACTGTAGGTATATTATTACTCTCTAAGTATTTGATGCACTGGCACTTTAGAATTAGTTTAGGGGTCTACTCTTAGGAGTTTATGTGTAGACCATGCACACATGGTTATTTATTTGTAGGTGTTGCTCTCAAGTGTCCATATTGAATATTTTAAATTCAAATTTTCATAACTGGCAAAATGTTATAGCTTCTGATGTGAAAGCCTGTGTCTAATAAGATATACAAGTACAGCTTTGCAATAAACATTGCATGACTTTAATGGAGGGAGTTTCCTCAGAGAAGAGTATAGTGCAGTAAAGATAAATCTCATTACCAGACTTAGATGACCAATGATAGCTTTGTCAGTCCTACCCACTTTAAGCTATTACTTTAATTATACTGCTCAAGTCTCTTGTCATAAAGCTATTGTTTTTTTTATTGCTTACATTTTGAATTTAGCAGGTAGAAGAAGCCTAAAGCAGTTGGAAAAGAGGTGTAATTACAGGCAATACAATTATCAGCTAAACCATACCCTTGCACATGAAGTCTGGTAGGAGGTGGGCCCTGTTACACATTTTACAGTAGTGCAAAGGAGCTTCATGTTAGGATTAGAATAAGTGGTTATTTGTTTGCATTTTGTCCATGATGGTCATTTATTACCTATACACAATATGGATAAACATCTGATCAGCACCAAAATCACTAGGCTAATGGGGCCTGGCCCATCAATTGACCTCTGTGCATGATCCCAATAAGGAATGATCTCGATGGAGCAGTGGTGGAATTTCACTGTGCAGGAAAGTCCTTGTTGCATATCCTAGAATGTACAGATACATGTTATGACGTGTACTATACATTGATCTTCACCCATCATACAACTTTTTTGAGTTGTTGTCAATTCCCTTCCCCCCTCAGGAATGAGATTTGGATAATCTGCCCTTGGTAGTCACAGTATAAATTTGACTGGATTAAAATCTACCAACTCCTATTTTTTTTATATACACATTGTATATTCAGTAGCTTTATACAATGCCAAAAAGCCCTCCATTTAATTAAGTGAATTATCACTTTATTGTGATTAATCCATTGGGTACACCATTCTAGCCTGCAGTGCACTATTACAAGACAACTAACAAGTTGCTGTAAGGAAAATAACATTTAAGAATGCAATTATCTTTATTAAAAGCGACTGTATAGTAAAAAATGGTTTGTCTTTGCGAAGTCAAACAATGAAAGATGCAGTTATGGACTTCTTCAAAGCACACACATGCTAGCTTTGAATAAATAAAATCTGAATATATAATTTATTTCCCAAAAGGAAAGACTATTCTTTATTTTAAGCATCTAGTAAAAATATTAGAAAATTTATGATGCTATTTCTGAGCTGAAGCAAAACTTTGTGAAACGTCTAGGCTTGAATAAACTTTTTTTTAGTTACCAACGACAACAGTTGAGTGAGTTAATATGAATCTTTCTATGTACTGGAACTGTGACTGTGACCCCTATATTTCTGCATAAATTTGACTTAAAACTACAGAAATCCTAAAAGTAGATAAAGATAACCAAAATTTCAAGTGACAATAAAGTGACAATTCACTTCCTTGAGTTACAAACGTTAAGTAAACTTACACTCTAAATCAAAGCTTTTCAGTCTTATGTGCAGGCTCCTACCAGCCAAACTATGGTGATGCATGGGCTTCACTAGCAGTCAATATCTATTCCTAATGAGGGGCATGTATATTTGATCTGGTTATTGTGCTGCATCAATTTTTACTCTCATAACAGTCCTAACCAAATACTAGCCAGAAGGCCCCTATGGTCCCCAAAGTCAACCTTAGTGTCTGCCTCAGCACTAATCATAGTCCCACCAGTACAAGATATAACACTTCCATTAACCACCACTAAATCCCAATTCATTCCTGCTGCAATCTTCTTGTTCCTGTGCTGTTCTACACAGATTAATGCCTCATGCTGGGGTAGTGGGGCTGTCCTACTAAAACTGGACTGCTTGGAGAATATGTTATGCCACACCAAGCTTGAGAAACACCTCTCTAAATTGGTCTACATACTTTTACAATCCAAATCTCATCACTACAGTTTAGTTTTGGCTTACAGTCAATCCAACTATGCATCTATGAATGCTTAATGTCATAAAATATGTCATCAGTTTATTTTTAGTTTAACATATACAATGCTCATATGGGTATTAGATATAAAAGAAATAACAACACATTCAATTGAGAGAAGCAACTCTATGCACATCGCCTATCCTCTACAGCACCTTCTCAATTATAGCTACAGTATACTTCTGACTTTCCTGCATCTGTTTTCTATACAGCTAATCAAGATTAATTTTAAATTAATTTTAAATTCTTAATGTTATAGATTTTTCTGGAAGACTCCATTTCAAGAGATTTTGCTCATTCATTTATGATGCATGACGATGATAAGCCCAGTCAGACGGTCAAGATTTATGATTCATCCAGTCAGCTCTTTAAAAATGTGTAAAATAAAAGACTCATGTCTAGCATCTGATACAGATAAATGATTCACTAATGTGAATAATCATTATGTCAAAGAAGTGCTTACTGATATTCTGATTTGGCTAATTAGATATTTGTATGATTCAAGATTTGATGCTTTGTCTACTATATTATTCCACAATTCCTTTAACAGAGAATGCAATAAATGACAGAAGAATGGAAAAGGTTGACAACTTTTCACAGTTCTACATATCCTATTGCTCTAGTGCAGGGGTGCCCAACCTTTTTTGGTTTGAGGGTTGCATAGACCTATTGTTCCATTTCAAGGGGCGCAAAAATAATGTTGATTTGACACTCGCTTGAATTGGCCTATTACACATGCTGATGCACATTGAATGGGGGTGGAATGATTGATACTGCAAATATTTTAAACATAAAAAAGCTATTTAAACAACAGATCATTTTCTGATGACACATTCGCTTTAAGGGATTGTGCCACTAATAAAAATATATCCTGTTATCACTTTCCCCAAATACCACCATTTATAAAAACTGCCTTATTCTGTAGTTATTATCCTGCTAGCCTGCCACCCTGTGGCAAATTATTTGGTGTTGGTTATGTCCTGTATTAGAGCCTTGTAATGTAGAATATTGGAAACATCGCTGGTAAAAACAAGGGGCGTGGTTAGTGTCACATGATTTGCTTGTTAGGCCACTGAGGCACAAATAAAATTAAGTGACTCTGCCACTTGGCAGAGTCACTGGGGATCACTGGACCCAACCCTGGGCAGCCGGACAATAACGACCGCTTCCAAAGGGTGAAATAATACAGAAGGCAAAACACAAATAATAAGTAACAGTTCACACCAACACGTGCTGCACAACTGCGCTTGGGACTGGAGCCAGAGCTTTGGCTACACAGTCCTCCAGACGGGCGACGCCCACCGTGAACCCGTGCTCCAGGAGGGGGCTACGGCAAAGCCGCAAGCGTGGCCTTGAAACACTCAGAGTGATACACACTACACGAAAAGACAGACAGTGAAGCAGGTACGTGGAGCCACGCACCAGTGCAAGAGAGCACTCAAACACACAATACACCATTCAGTGTCAGATAGCAAATGGACCAAACCGTATAGCAGTCGCACATGAACAACAAGGCACCGGCCCTGCCCAGCAGAAGCTCAGGGTTTAAATAGCAGCGAGCTATTTGCAGAGGCGTGGTTACTGACATACTTCCTGTGAATGCCTGGTGGAAGTGACATCACCAGAGGCCTCAAGGGCAGGGCGTGGTGCCTGACATACTTCCTGTGAACACCTGGCGGAAGTGACCTCACCAGAGGTCTCAAGGAGCTGGCACATGACCCCTTCCTGTGCCGGACCTTGTTCACTGCAGTAAGACTGTGGGCGCAAGGATACCGCACTGAGATTTGCCCGTGCCCCTTCACCAACACCCGCAGCCCGGGAGGGCAAGCGACCACGTGCACGACATCGATGCACGCGCCTTACATTGCTGATGTCAGGACACATCTCACTGCCCTAAGGTATGAAGGGTCAGCAGGCACATGACAAATCAGGAAGTAAGATTCAAGTATGGGGGGTAAGAGGAAACTGCAAATTACGTAAACTTGAAAACAAAATAAATAAAATAACCAAGGAGGAAAGGGAGCTAAAGTGATTGATGAAAATACACTTTACAGTGAAACGTTAAGTACAGAAAAAGTTTATGGCACAAACCATTTAATTTGTGACATCTTGCTCCCTGCCACTTTGCCTCTTATTCATAAATGAGCGCTTCCCGTCACGGCAGAGGATGACACTCGGTTATTTTAACCTCCTATCCCTCAGTTCTAGCTTATATCTGTGCAAGAGGTTCCATGAAACAACAAATAAGAACTCAATGTTTAACCCTTTAATGATCAGGTCTGAAAAGGACTTGATGAATAGATACTTTTTTATGATTTAGTGTATGTGGTGGTTTATCAGTTGTAAACTTTTCTTATTTGTTGGACTATCAAAATAATTCTTGTGACTTTTTTCAATAACTTTTTTTCAATTTTTTAATATGTTTGTAGCATTTTTTTCTTTTCTTTTTTTTAGTTTTTCTTGGGTAAAACGGCAAAACTTTTAAGAAAGTAATTTATTTTTAAAACTCCGGGCAATATGAAAAATACAAGCATTATTCTGTCCTACTGAAGAAAAGTTGTTTAGTTAGTACTATGCACTCATACAGGATGTGAGCTCTTTCACTTGATTCCTAACTGGATGTGTGCTCTTCTTTTCTTGTTTAGCTTATGCAGCTAATCAAAGCATTAGCTGCTGTTGGTAGGGAGATATAGCCTTTAGATATCGGGTCAGGATTGAGAGCAGCTGAAACCTACTTTCACTTTCAGCTGTTATAACTCTGAATTAGATTTCTAAAGGCTAAAGCATATCTCCCGATGTAGAGGTGATAATGCTGTGGCAAGGCCCAAACAAGATCAGACCCATATCTCTAGCTGCTACACAACCTGAGATGTGAATGTTTAAAGCAACCCTTCCACTTAACACTGCTGCAAGAGCTCTGCTCAGACTGAAGTGTTATGTTCTTTTCCCAAAGCCCGAGCTTAGCTCCGGCAAAACTGTTATGGTAGGTGGTTAAATATGCAAACTAACAATAAAATAAATTATTAAAATAGGTTCCCTATTTTTATTAGTTGTTTTAATATATAATATTAGTATTTTTGTGTGAAATGGGCAATAATGGCAACTGTTTTGGTTGGTCATTTTTTTATTAGTATTTTATTATATATACATTTTTAACGTATTTTTTTTAAATCTATTTTGACGTATAATATGTCCCCCAAAGAGGTCCTTAAAAGACATCTGGAGATACTGACATATATTATTTTTTTTTTTTTTTTTATTTTTTTACATTTGGCACTATTTCCACTGTAACTAGGGCATCCTAAAGAGTCCGAGTTACGTGGGAGAACGGCTGCCTATGCCATTAACTCACTGCATAGCGCTCATTAAGCACTATGCACCGTGCACAGGTGAAGGCAGAAGTGGTAATAAAGTGCAGGAGCTGTGATCTAGCACCTTACTATACTGTGGTCAGAAACACGGTCTATTGCACAAGCAGATGATCAGCTGTATTTCTGTGCAGAAGGAATGGGACTGCAAATCATGGCTATGAGGGCTACATGTACAGTACAGACCAAAAGTTTGGACACGCCTTTTCGTTCAAAGAGTTTTCTGTATTTTCATGACTGAAAATTGTAGATTCACACAGAAGGCATCAAAACTATGAATTAACACATGTGCAATTATATACTTAACAAAAAAGTGTGAAACAACTGAAAATATGTCTTATATTCTAGGTTCTTCAAAGTAGCCACCTTTTTGCTTTGATTACTGCTTTGCACACTCTTGGCATTCTCTTGATGAGCTTCAAGAGGTAGTCACCTGAAATGGTATTCCAACAGTCTTGAAGGAGTTCCCAGAGATGCTTAGCACTTGTTGGCCCTTTTGCCTTCACTCTGCGGTCCAGCTCACCCCAAATCATCTCGATTGGGTTCAGGTCTGGTGACTGTGGAGGCCAGGTCATCTTGCATAGCACCCGATCACTCTCCTTCTTGGTCAAATAGCCCTTACACAGCCTGGAGGTGTGTTTGTGGTCACTGTCCTGTTGATAAATAAATGATGGTCCAAATAAATGCAAACCTGATGGAATAGCATGCAGCTGCAAGATGCTGTGGTAGCCATGCTGGTTCAGTATGCCTTCAATTTTGAATAAATCCCCAACAGTGTCACCAGCAAAGCACCCCCACACCATCACACCTCCTCCTCCATGCTTCACGGTGGGAACCAGGCATGTAGAGTCCATCCGTTCACCTTTTCTGCGACGCACAAAGACACGGTGGATGGAACCAAAGATCTCAAATTTCGACTCATCAGACCAAAGCACATATTTCCACTGGTCTAATGTCCATTCCTTGTGTTCTTTAGCCCAAACAAGTCTCTTCTGCTTGTTGCCTGTCCTTAGCAGTGGTTTACTAGCAGCTATATTACCATGAAGTCCTGCTGCACACAGTCTCCTCTTAACAGTTGTTGTAGACATGTCTGCTGCTAGAACTCTTTGTGGCATTGACATGGTCTATCTATCCATTAGTCAAGGACTATTTTTTCTGTTTAATGGCCTTTATTAAAATATAACTTTTATTAGTAACTTAAATACTTTTAGCAAAATATAATAGTAAATCCCCCAAATGAAAAAGATATATTAAAATTAACAAGCCGCACTTAGTTGGTGGGATTTTTTAGATGCAGCACACTCTGGTGTAATATATCACTGGGGAATATTGTCTCCATATCCCCCTTATAGGGTACTGACTATTAAGAGGTTTCTCTTGTTTTATATTGTTTAGGGCTCAGTTTCCCTACAATACAGACCTTTCTTATATATTTGACATTGATTTCCCTATAATACTCTAGTCAATTGCCCCTATCATCTGGTTGTGCTGCTAATACTTGGAATGTATCTGTCATATTGTCTCTCCCTGCCTGGATCTTACTATCGGAATGTCTGCAGTACGTTCCGGCGATCCTATTAAACTAATTTGCGGCTTGATTTTAAAATAACAAAGAGATTAGCTCCCCCGACATGTTTCGCCGAGAACCGGCGTCTTCAGGGGTCATGGAACATGTAGTAGGAACATAGTAGGAACATAGTAGAGGCCCTGACGGGTATGTCCCTAAAACAGTTGGTGAAAGCGCTAACTAGAGGTGAAAATATCCTAGATCTAGTATTTACAAATGGGGATCTGGTATCTGAGGTGAAGGTGGGAGAAAATCTGGGTTCCAGTGACCACCAATGTTTGTGGTTCGAAATCCAAACTGACTGTGAGAAATCCCATTCTGCAACCAAAGTATTGGATTTTACGAAGACCAAGTTTGAGGTCATGGGAGAATATGTAAAGAAAGAATTAAAAGGGTGGGATAAAACAGCAAGAGCGAGTGCTCAGTGGAAGGCATTTAAAGAAGTCCTCTTAAAGGCAACTAGACTATATGTTAGAGAAATTAGCAAAAGGAAAAGAAAGAGAAATCCACTATGGTTTACTAGAGAGGTAAGAGCTATAGTGAATGATAAAAAGTCTGCCTATAAGAGGTATAAAGAGTCTGGAAGTGTAGCGGACAGAGAAGTTTATAAAATTATACAGAAGAAGACAAAACAGAGTATTAATGCTGCTAAAGCTTCAAAGGAGGAAGAAATGGCCAAATCTGTTAAGGAGGGAAATAAAACCTTCTTCAGATATATTAGTGACAGGAAGAAGAAAAACTGCGGCATTACAAAACTTAGCAATGGAAAAAATCTGTATATAGATGGGAATAAGACGGTCGCTGACCATCTGAATAACTACTTTTGCTCAGTTTTTTCAGATGGTGACTTTTATAATCAGAACATGGCTGGACATAGCATTGACTCTAGTTGTAAAGTTTCAGCCTCAGTGTTTTCAGAGGCCGATGTTCTACAAGAACTTGTCCGGCTAAAGTTAAATAAGGCAATGGATCCGGATGGCATCCACCCCAGAGTTCTTAAAGAACTCCAATCTTTGATTGTTGGCCCCCTGACTGATCTTTATAATCAGTCCCTTCTTATGGGAGATGTTCCTGATGATTGGAGAATGGCTAATGTTGTACCCATTCACAAGAAGGGTAGTAGAGAAGAAGCTAGTAACTATAGGCCAGTCAGCTTGACACCTGTAGTGGTAAAAATGATGGAAACTCTACTAAAAAAGAAGATAATTGACCATCTAACAACAAACAACTTGATGGACCCAAACCAGCATGGCTTTACTGAGGGCCGATCATGTCAGACTAATCTCATTGATTTCTTTGACTATGTAACTAAAGTGCTGGATGAAGGTGGTGCTGTAGATATCGCCTACCTGGATTTCAGTAAAGCTTTTGATACGGTTCCCCATAAAGAGCTGATAGAGAAGTTATCAAAAATTGGACTTAACCCCTGGATAATTCAGTGGATCTGCAGTTGGCTGAAGGACAGATACCAGAGGGTTGTTGTTAATGGAGTGTATTCTGAGGAGAGGCTGGTTACAAGTGGGGTGCCACAAGGATCTGTTCTGGGTCCTGCTCTGTTTAACATGTTTGTAAGTGACATAAGGGACGGCTTGGTAGGGAAGGTTTGCTTGTTTGCTGATGACACAAAAGTGTGTAATAGGGTTGATGTTCCAGGAGGTGTCGATAATATGGAGAATGATTTATCTTTATTAGATAAGTGGTCAAAACAATGGAAACTTCAGTTCAATGTTTCCAAATGTAAAATAATGCACTTGGGGAGAAGAAATCCTCTGAGTATCGTATTGGCAGTTCTATGCTAACAAAGACCTCAGAAGAGAAGGATTTGGGGGGTAGTCATCTCTGACAGCCTCAAAATGAGTAACCAATGCAGCCAGGCGGTAGGGAAAGCAAATTGTATGCTTGGCTGCATAGCCAGAAGTATAACAAGCAGAAAGAGGGAGATTGTGATCCCTCTGTATAGAGCTCTAGTGAGACCACATCTGGAATACTGTGTTCAATTCTGGAGACCTCACCTGCAAAAGGATATTGCTAAAATAGAACGGGTCCAAAGAAGAGCTACAAAAATGGTGGAAGGTCTAAAGCATAGAACTTATCAAGAAAGACTCCGAGTTCTTAATATGTATAGTCTGGAGGAAAGAAGAGAAAGGGGGGACATGATTGAAACCTTTAAATATGTTAAAGGACTGACTAAAGTTCAGGAGGGAAGAGTTATTAATAAGAAACTGAACACAAGAACAAGGGGGCACAATCTGAAGTTAGTTGGGGGAAAAATCAAGAACAACATTAGAAAATATTACCTCACTGAAAGAGTAGTAGAAGCTTGGAACAAACTTCCAGCAGAGGTGGTTGATAAATCCACAGTAACTGAATTTAAACATGCCTGGGATAAACATGTATCTATCCTAAGATAACAATAAAAGGATAATAAAAGGGCAGACTAGATGGACCAGGTGGTCTTTTTCTGCCGTCAATCTTCTATGTTTCTATGGAGCTATCAACCCGAATGCTTCAATTCCCCGTTCATTTAAGGCAGGGAGAAGTCCTCCTCTTCTACCTACTTCCAATGGGAAAGCTTCAGGGTTGTCATCTATCATCGTCCACCACTCACCTCTTACCTGCAAAAATCTTGTCCAGTCCTATGCGTGTACGTCATCTGTCTCACCTATCCTTCCCTCTGCGTGCGCAGCAGGTCCAGACTTAGGTTACGGCGTATAGGTCATTTACTGCGCATGTCCAAGGACTTAGTTTATTTTCCACTATTCATAACTCACTGCGCATGTCCGAGGACTTTGTTCATTTTTCCATTGATCGTAACTTACTGCGCATGTCACTGGACTTTGCTGTTATTTGGCATAATAGACGTTACCACGCATGTCTCTGGACTTATTCACAGGAACACTATTTTACCAATTCATAAAGCATAATTTAGCAAATCGGAAGAAGAAGGGGAGGTGGGGTGTGTGGGAGGTTGGGTTATCTTAATTTATTATATACTAGCAGAAAGACCCGGCTTCGCCTGGGTATATTTCGTCTATTTATTTAATGTTTCTGTGTGTCGTTGCAGAGAGAAAGTCAATGCAGCTGACAGAAATTGATTTTTACCTTCATTTTTTCAATCCCTATTGGCTGCGGAGTGGGAGGGGGTGTGGTTTAATGGGACACGGGGGGGGGGGTTAAGTCCTTCATTTCAGGGTGGCCTGAATTATAGGTTAATAGGGTAATGCCATGGTAATTTGAGGACACACAATGGGTAGCAGTGGAAGAAAACATTGCTTTGCGCGGGTATATTTAATCTATTTCATTTAATGTTTCTGTGTGTTATTGCAGAGAGAAAGTCATCCTCCCTCCCATCCCTGCAGCTGACAGAAGTTGATTTTTACCTTCATTTTTTCAATCCCCGTTGGCTGCGGAGTGGGAAGGGGCGTGGCCTGACAGAGTCGGAGCGTGGTTTCGCGAGATCTGGGGCGGGGGTCAGAGTGGCATGAATTACAGGTCGATGACATGGTAATTTATGGGGACCCGCAATGGGTAGCAGTGGAAAAAAACATCTTTTATTAGTACTGAATAGTCGTAGTCTAAAATTAGTCAATTTCATCTACGATTTTTGTGTGTCGTTGCAGAGAGAAATTCACCCTCCCACCCCTGCAGCTGATATTTTTCAATCCCGGTTGCCTGCGGAGTGGGAGGGGGCGTGGCCTGGCAGAGTTGGGGGTGTGGATTATCAAGATGCTTCGAACGGTTGTAGTCTGAAATTAGTCTATTTCATCTAAAATTTTGTGCGTCATTGCAGAGAGAAATTCACCCTCCCACCCCTGCAGCTGACAGAAGTTTATTTTTCCCTTCATACTTTCAATGCCTTTTGGCTGCGGAGTGGGAGGGGGCATGACCTGACAGAGTTGGGGGTGTGGCTTAGCAAAGCGCTTCGCATAGGTGATTTAATCTATTTCATTTAATGTTTCTGTGTGTCGTTGCAGAATGGCTGCAGAGTGGGAGGGGGCATGGTCTGACAGAGTTGGGGGCGTGACTTAGCAAGACGATTCGAACAGTTGTAGTCTATAATTAGTCTATTTTATCTAAAATTTTTGTGTGTCGTTGCAGAGAGAAATTCACCCTCCCACCCCTGCAGCAAACAGAAGTTTATTTTTACCTTTATTTTTTCAATCCCTGTTGGCTGCGGAGTGAGAGGGGGCGTGGCCTGACAGACGGGGCGTGGCTTAGCAAAAGGCTTCGAACGGTTGTAGTCTATAATTAGTCTATTTCATCTAAAATTTTTGTGTCGTTGCAGAGAGAAATTCACCCTCCCACCCCTGCAGCAAACAGAAGATTATTTTGACCTTCATTTTTTCAATTCCCATTGGCTGCGGAGTGGGAGGGGGCGTGACCTGACAGAGTCGGGGGTGTGGATTAGCAAGACGCTTCGCATGGGTGTATTTAATCTATTTTATTTAATGTTTGTGTGTGTTGTTGCAGAAAGAAAGTCAACCTCCCACCCATCCCTGCAGCTGACAGAAGTTGATTTTTACCTTTATTTTTTCAATCTCTGTTGGCTGCGGAGTGAAAGGGGGTGTGGCCTGACAGAGTTGGGGGTGTGGCTTAGTGAGACCTGGGGCGGGGGTTTTAAGTACTTCTTTTAGGGTGGCCTGAATTAAAGGTCAATACCATGCTTATTTATGAGCCCACGCAATAGGCAGCAGTGGAGGAAAACATCTTTTATTACTACTGAACTGTAGTAATAGAAAAAAACATAAGTTATATTTATGGTAACCGGAATACCTTTAACAGTGTCAGTGAAGAGAAATGGATGAGATCCTCAGCTGCTGATAATTACCTGGTTGTTATGGAAACTCCCTCCCTGTGTGTGCGCCTTTGCAGAGAATGGCAGTTGGAGTTTAAAACCAAAGTTCCCAGTTGTAATGTTGGCTAATGGAGATCATATTTTGGGAATATCTCAGGAACGGTATGTCCTAGAGAGATGAGACCTGGTCTAAAACCTTCCCGGACACCTGATGTACCTGTGTGCCGCATTTGGTGAAAATCGGTCCAGTAGTTTGGTCGCGCATAGAGAACAGACAGACAGACAGAAACTCATTTTTATATTATTAAGAGATATATATATCTACTCATCAAAGGGATTAATTTACATATCCATTTCTGTTTTCGTCTTATTTTTTATGAGTTCATAATTGATTTTTACATTAAATTTTATTTATTTTCATTTAGGAGACATTATTCATGTTTGAGAAAATCCCATAATTTTTTCTATTCCCTCTTTGAGAGGACATATATATTTTCCAAAAATTACAAACGCTAAGATGATACCCAAATTACAAGGTCCCATCTTGTTTTTTTATTATTTATTATTTATATATATATTCATATTCTTCCCCTATCCCTAACTTCTAGATTTCAAGAATTGTGATAATTATATATTAATATACTTGCATGTTGAGGTACAGTGTTTTCCTTTAGGGATTAAATTATTTCTTTTATTTTATTTAAATTTATATAACACATATAAAAATATATCTTGCTCAGATAAATGCTGAAAAAGAGAAGCCCTCATTCAGACCTTTGGGGCTCATTGTATCCAGCCTGTATATCCATCGGGCCTCAGCCTGTAGGAGTTTTTTGTCCAAATTTCCCCCTCTAGGACCAGGTATAATTTTCTCCAGGCCCCAGAATTTGAGGATATTTGGATTATTTCTATGTACATATTTTACATGTCTTGCTATTGAGGTATCTTTATCCGTCTCAATCGCACTTAGGTGGCCGGAGATACGACGTCTTAGTTCTTGCGTGGTCTTTCCCACCTAGATCTTTGGGCATGTGCATGATGCAATGTATACAACTCCCCGGGTACGGCATGTTATTAGTTCCCTAATTACATATCTCTTCCCATCATTAGGGGTGACATGGTCTCTAATCTAAGCTGCTGTTAACCTTTCTTTGTAGCGCTTGATGGTTTTTGCGACTGCACTTGGGGACACTTTCAAAGTTTTCCCAATTTTTTTGGACTGACTGACCTTCATTTCTGAAAGTAATGATGGCCACTCGTTTTTCTTTACTTAGCTGCTTTTTTCTTGCCGTAATACAAATTCTAACAGTCTATTCAGTAGGACTATCAGCTGTGTATCCACCTGACTTCTGCCCAACACAACTCATGATCCCAACCCCATTTATAAGGCAAGAAATCCCACTTATTAAACCTGACAGGGCACACCTGTGAAGTGAAAACCATTTCAGGTGACTACCTCTTGAAGCTCATCAAGAGAATGCCAAGAGTGTGCAAAGCAGTAATCAAAGCAAAAGGTGGCTACGTTGAAGAACCTAGAATAGAAGACATATTTTCAGTTGTTTCACACTTTTTTGTTAAGTATATAATTCCACATGTATTAATTCATAGTTTTAATGCCTTCAGTGTGAATCTACAATTTTCATAGTCATGAAAATATAGAAAACTCTTTGAATGAGAAGGCATGTCCAAACTTTTGGTCTGTACTGTATCCTGCATGCAATGGGCTGTGTACCCCTGTTCAAGAGCATTCAAAACTCCAGTGAGGCAAAAGCCATTTTTCTCATCTTGAATTTCTCATCTTCACTAAATATGGCCATCAGAGTAAGAGCTTGTTCACACGACCGTATGTATTTTGCGGTCCACAAAAACGGATCCGCAAAAAATACGGATGACGTCCGTGTGCATTTTGTATTTTGCGGAACGGAACACCTGGCTCCTAATAGAACAGTACTATCTTTGTCCGTAATGCGGACAATAATAGGACATGTTCTATCTTTTTGCGCAATGGAGATATGGACATACGGAAATAGAATGCACATGGGAGAACCTTCCGTTTTTTTTTGCGGATCAATTGAAATGAATGGTTCCGCATACGGTCCACAAAAAAAAAAAAAAGGAACGGACACGGAAAAAATACGTTCATGTGAATGAGCCCTAAAGCAACCCACCAATCAGGTGCTAAAAGTTGATATGTCACTACTAGAGATGAGCGAGCACTAAAATGCTCGGGTGCTCGTTATTCGAGACAAACTTTTCCGGATGCTCGGGTGCTCGTTTCGAGTAACAAACCCCATTGAAGTCAATAGGAGACTCGAGCATTTTTGCAGAGGACCAAGGCTCTGCCTAGGAAAGGCTGGGTGAAAACCTGGAAACCTCAGAAAATGATGGAAACACCATGGAAATGGACAGGAAACAGCAGGGGCAGCATGCATGGATGCCTCTGAGGCTGCCTAATCCCACCATTACCCCAAATTCTCCTGCAACAGCCTGGTGGTTACCCTCATGGCAATTGTGCTCACCCAGACCAAGAAAGGCGAGGCACATGCCCATCACATGTTAGGGAAGCACCCAACTAGGTGCAACGAAGGTCCATCACCCATGCCCATGCTGGCACTGCTCTCCTATCCCCAGCCACATGATGAAGGCATAAGCCTGACACAGCATGGCGGTGACACCAACAAGTGACCAAGTTAGATGAGGTAGCTGGTGAAGCACCCAAAAATTTAGCCTGACACAGCATGGCGTTTACACCACCAATGACTTTGTCCAACTGAGAATGCAGTGAAATGGCTTTTGTTGCGCCTCCAAAAATGTTTTTCTTTTCGGAGTACAAAAAGTCGACCCTCAGCAAAAAAAATTATTTTTAAATGTCAGTACTTGCACCTCCTGAAAAATTGTTTTGGACTGTCTGTTTGATGCTCCTGAAACATTGTTTTACAGTGTCTGTAGTTGACACTGCGGAAAAATTGTTTGGAGAGAGGGCCTGTAGGTGGACCTCCGGAAAAATTGTTTGGAGAGAGGGCCTGTAGGTGGACCTCCAGAAAAATTGTGGTAAAAGTGCCAGTTGGACCTCTAAAAAATTCAATTTTTGGGTCAGCATTAGGCAAAGATGACAAAAAGGAGGAGGAGTAGGAGGAGTAGAGATGAGGAATCGGATACATAAGTAATGTTAATCTTTAGCTGCTTTCCCCCGGAGGAGATTTGAATTCCGGTTAAATCCAGGCTTTGTTCATTTTAATAAGCGTCAGCCTGTCAGCGCTGTCAGTTGACAGGCTTGTATGCTTATCTGTGATGACACCACCAGCTGCACTGAATACCCGCTCTGACAACACGCTAGCGGCAGGG
>ONZH01029346.1:0-14613 GCA_900303285.1 Rhinella marina
ACATATAATATATCACTGATCACTAGAGGAGGACAGTACACTAATAACCATGTACTGGACATATAATATACCTGAGAGGACAGTACACTAGGTACTGACATATAATATATCACTGATCACTAGAGGGGACAGTACACCACTAGATAACCATGTACTGGACATATAATATACCACTGATCACTAGAGGAGGACAGTACACCGGTAGATAACTGGACATATAACATGGATAACACGTGGTTCTTACTTTTGGTCGGAGTTCTTGGCCTCTTCCCAGATATTGCTGCTGAAAGTCTTTGATGTGTTTTTCTGCTTCATGTTTTTTCATTCTTGAGTTTTCTTTCATGAAAGGATCTAGAGCTGAGCAGGCGGAGAGGTGGTCGATGAGATTGTCTACGGGGACGGTTAATGCATCGCCCTGAGGAATATGGAAGGCGATCACCAGGTGGTTCCAGGGACAGCGGACATTATGGAAGCAGTGTCCTGAGCGCTCAAACCATACACAAGGTTCCTTCTGGTTGCAGGCGGTGATGTGACCGTCCTTAGTTCTCACCTTCAGAGCATTGGAAGTGGATTCAGGTCTCCAGTACAAGATGTCGCCCAGTAAGAAGACACTTGGTAGAGGATCACATCTGGACTGGAGCCTGGGAACCCTTGGGTGGTCTTTAAATCGGGTGCTATCAGGACTGTGCACGACCACATAGTGAACGACCTCCTGCTTGTAGACGTCCGTGCCCAGAATGCTGAGCTCTGGCTTTTTACCTTCACAGAACTGAGCCTCGTATAGAGACAGGAGGTCAGAGAACTGGAAGGAGAACCTGAAGTTCCCATACCGAGAGGCCAATTTATTAAAGGCCGGGGAGTTGGCGAATTGTTGAGTTATTTCTTCTTTGTATTCTGTTGCCTCCTGCGGTGGGACGTGTTCTTGGACGTGAGTGTAAGCTTCTTGTCGAGCCTTCTCTATGTCAGGGGAAGGAACGTTCACAGACCAGAAGGAAAGGTCTCGGAGGTCTTCTCTTTCGTGTTCTCGTCCTATAAAGGACTGTGACTCCAGAATCTTCCTGGTGGAGTCCAGGGTGGTGCAGTGCTGAAGATCAGTGATGGAGAACTCTACAGGAAGATGAAGGAAGGCATCCGAGCGGGTTTGTAGAATATTGCCTCTCAGAAGCGCTCCTGCCTTATTGGGGCATCTCCCCTGAAGGCTCTGGTAGATCTCTTCTAATGATAAGAATTCCTTTTCCTTGAAAGATCCAAAAGATGCGCCCAAGCCTCTTATTTCCACAAGTTCTGTAGTCTGAGAAGAAGCCATTGCTGCTGCAGTCCTCTGCTCTGACCACATGTAATCTTCTGTGTCAGAAGAGGAAGCAGTCATATCAGGAAGCTGAGCCATTCTCCTCCCTCCAGTGCTGACTGGTGGAGCAGGGGACCTCCCTGGGGCTGCAGCCTCCTGCTGCACACTGACAGACAAGCCAGAGGCAGGCAGCAGCAGGACTGCTCACACCCAGCTCTGAGGAATGTCCATGTGGGGGGCGGGTGAGGACACCGACATCAGGACTTATCTACTGCACCTTGCAGGGGAGGGGTGGGCTGTGGACATCATGCAGGCTTCAGTCACTGGAGGAGAAGGAAAACTGGCTAACAGGCGTTCATAGCAATGTTCGTTACCGATTTTCTGGCGGTGTAAAGGTGTCACTGCCGATGAAACGCTCATTAGTCGGGTAACTGAATTGTTTGTGCAGGCACCTGAATCATCATGCTGTCTAAACACGTTCAGTATGGGGACGAGGGATGGCAGTAGTAATCACTTCTCACTATACTGTGGAGGAGATCGCTATATGTAAATGTGTATCCTCCACTGACGAGCAGATGACTGTCAGGAAGGAACGCTTCTGTATGAGGACGAGGGATGGCATTAGTAATCACTTCTCCCTATACTGTGGAGGAGATCGCTGCATGTACATATGTCTCCTCCACTGACCAGCAGGTGACTGTCAGAAAGGAACGCTTCTGTATGAGGACGAGGGATGGCATTAGTGATCACTGCTCCCCATACTGTGGAGGAGATCGCTGCATGTACATATGTCTCCTCCACTGACCAGCAGGTGACTGTCAGGAAGGAACGCTTCTGTATGAGGACGAGGGATGGCATTAGTGATCACTGCTCCCCATACTGTGGAGGAGATCGCTGCATGTACATATGTCTCCTCCACTGACGAGCAGGCGACTGTCAGGAAGGAACGCTTCTGTATGAGGACGAGGGATGACATTAGTAATCACTGCTCCCTATACTGTGGAAGAGATCACTGCATGTACATGTGTCTCCTCCACTGACCAGCAGGTGACTGTCAGGAAGGAACGCTTCTGTATGAGGACGAGGGATGACATTAGTAATCACTGCTCCCTATACTGTGGAGGAGATCTCTGCATGTACATATGTCTCCTCCACTGACCAGCAGGTGACTGTCAGAAAGGAACGCCTTCAGTATGAGGACGAGGGATGGCATTAGTGATCACTGCTCCCTATACTGTGGAGGAGATCGCTGCATGTACATATGTCTCCTCCACTGACGAGCAGGCGACTGTCAGGAAGGAACGCTTCTGTATGAGGACGAGGGATGACATTAGTAATCACTGCTCCCTATACTGTGGAGGAGATCGCTGCATGTACATATGTCTCCTCCACTGACCAGCAGGTGACTGTCAGAAAGGAACGCTTCTGTATTAGGATGAGGGATGGCATTAGTGATCACTGCTCCCCATACTGTGGAGGAGATCGCTGCATGTACATATGTCTCCTCCACTGACGAGCAGGCGACTGTCAGGAAGGAACGCTTCTGTATGAGGACGAGGGATGACATTAGTAATCACTGCTCCCTATACTGTGGAGGAGATCGCTACATGTAAATATGTCTCCTCCACTGACCAGCAGGTGACTGTCAGGAAGGAACGCTTCTGTATTAGGATGAGGGATGGCATTAGTGATCACTGCTCCCTATACTGTGGAGGAGATCGCTACATGTAAATATGTCTCCTCCACTGACGAGCAGGTGACTGTCAGGAAGGAACGCTTCTCTATGAGGATGAGCGATGACATTAGTAATCACTTCTCCCTATACTGTGGAGGAGATCACTACATGTAAATGTGTCTCCTCCACTGAAGCAACGCTTCTGTATGAGGACGAGCAATGGTATTAGTGATCATTGTTCCTTATACTGTGGAGATCACTGCATGTAAATGTGTCTCCTCCACTGACGAGCAGGAGATTGTCAGGAAGGAACGCTTCTGTATGAGGACGAGCGATGACATTAGTGATCACTGCTCCCCACACTGTGGAGGAGATCGCTGCCTATAAATGTATCTCCTCCACTGACAAGCAGGCGATTATCAGGAAGGAACGCTTCTGTATGAGGACGAGGGATGGCATTAGTGATCACTGCTCCCTATACTGTGGAGGAGATCGCTGCATGTAAATGTGTCTCCTCCACTGACGAGCTGGTGGTTGTCAGGAAGGAACGCTTCTGTATGAGGACGAGCAATGGTATTAGTGATCATTGTTCCTTATACTGTGGAGGAGATCACTGCATGTAAATGTGTCTCCTCCACTGACGAGCAGGAGATTGTCAGGAGAACGCTTCTGTATGGGGAAGGAGTGTGACATTAGTGATCACTGCTCCCCATACTGTGGAGGAGATTGCTGCATGTAAATGTGTCTCCTCCACTGACAAGCAGCGATTGTCATGAAGGAACGCTTCTGTATGGGGACGAGCAATGACATTAGTGATCACTGCTCCCTATACTGTGGAGGAGATCGCTACATGTAAATATGTCTCCTCCACTGACGAGCAGGCGATTATCAGGAAGGAACGCTTCTCTATGAGGACGAGTGCTGACATTAGTGATCACTGCTCCCTATACTGTGGAGGAGATCGCTGCATGGTAATGTGTCTCTTCCACTAACGAGTAGGTGATTATCAGGAAGGAAGGCTTCTGTCTATAAGGACGACCGATGGCATTAGTGATCACTGCTCCCTATACTGTGGAGAAGATCGCTGCTGTAAATGTGTCTCCTCCACGCTTCCTTCCCGACAGTCGCCTATTTACACCAGTTTTGATAAATCTCCTCCACTGTACGTCCCTGGATTGGAGTGGAGAGGCACCCTGCAAGGTGAGATGTCACCCACTCTAGACCCCTCCATAACTGGTTTCAGGGATCTTTTCATCATCTGGGACCACAAAGCAGATATAAGTAAAAAGAAGAGATTTGTCGCTCTCCGTAAATTCTGGATAAAACGCGTGGTCACCACACTGGGAAACGGGGACGGGAGGGGACAACAGTCCTGGGTCAGGCACCGGCAGACTGTAGTTTTGTAGAAAAGGGAAATCTCCAGCACTCGGTTAGAAGCGTATTCTTTATTAATCCGAATATTCCAGACGCCCCTCAAGTCGTTGAAGCGTTTCTGATTGCACCGTTATATCCTTATTCACAGCACAGAAGTCAGAGGGGAGAAAAATTAAGGGACTTGTGACTATTTTAGTCGTAACAATAGTGGGACTTACCATTTTTTACGTCGTGTTCAGTCATTGGGTTGGACAGGGGCAGAGCGGGGACATGTCGGTGTGGGACAGGGGCAGAGCGGGGACATGTCGGTGTGGGATAGGGGCAGAGCAGGGACATGTCGGTGTAGGATAGGGGCAGAGCGGGGACATGGAGTGGGATAGAGGCAGAGTGGGGGCATGTTGGTGTGGGATAGGGACAGAGCAGGGACATGTCGGTGTGGGACAGGGGCAGAGCGGGGACATGGCGTGGGATAGGGGGCAGAGCGGGGACATGGCGTGGGATAGGGGCAGAGCGGGGACATGTCGGCGTGGGATAGCGGCAGAATGGGGACTTGTCGGTGTGGGATAGGGGCAGAGTGGGGCAGAGCGGGGACATGTCGGTGTGGGACAGGGGCAGAGTGGGGACATGTTGTTGTGGGACAGGGGCAGAGCGGGGACATGTTGCTGTGGGACAGGGCAGAGCGGGGACATGTCGGCGTGGGATAGGGGCAGAGCGGGGACATGGCATGGGATAGGGGCAGAGCGGGGACATGTCGGCGTGGGATAGGGGCAGAGTGGGGACATGTCGGTGTGGGACAGGGGCAGAGCAAGGACATGTCGGTGTGGGATAGGGGCAGAGCGGGGACATATTGTTGTGGGATAGGGACAGAGCGGGGACATGTCGGTGTGGGATAGGGGCAGAGCGGGAACATGTCGGTGTGGGACAGGGGCAGAGCGGGGGATATGGCGTGGGATAGGGGCAGAGCGGGGACATGGCGTGGGATAGGGGCAGAGCGGGGACATGGCGTGGGATAGGGGCAGAGCGGGGACATGTCGGCGTGGGATAGCGGCAGAATGGGGACATGTCGATGTGGGACAGGGGCAGAGTGGGGACATGTCAGTGTGGGATAGGGGCAGAGTGGGGACATGTCGATGTGGGACAGGGGCAGAGCGGGGACATGTCGGTGGGGGATAGGGGCAGAGTGGGGGCATGTCGGTGTGGGATAGGGACAGAGTGGGGGCATGTTGGTGTGGGATAGGGACAGAGCGGGGACATGTCAATGTGGGACAGGGACAGAGTGGGGACATGTCGGTGGGGATAGGGGCAGAGTGGGGACATGTCGATGTGGGACAGGGGCAGAGTGGGGGACATGTCAGTGTGGGATAGGGGCAGAGTGGGGACATGTCGGTGGGGGATAGGGGCAGAGTGGGGGCATGTCGGTGTGGGATAGGGACAGAGTGGGGGCAATGTTGGTGTGGGATAGGGACAGAGCGGGGACATGTCGATGTGGGACAGGGGCCGAGCGGGACATGTCGGTGGGGGATAGGGGCAGAGTGGGGACATGTCGGTGGGGGACAGGGGCCGAGCGGGGACATGTCGGTGGGGGATAGGGGCAGAGTGGGGACATGTCGATGTGGGACAGGGGCAGAGCGGGGACATGTCGGCCGGAGACTCTGACACTGGCAAATTTACTAATAGTTATTCCTTGTCATAAATTAGCCAAATCTTATGGCAGCACAGGGAAGAATGTAAGACCGGTCTTATAAATGATCCCCATGTGGATATAACTGCACCATCCGAAACATGTAAGGGACCATAGGTAAATCCCCTGAGCAAAGTAGGCCCCTAGCCCCCACCCCCTGCACAAGAGGCACAGTATACAGACTGCACTGCATACGGACAGGCACAGCATCAGGCGGCTGAGGTAACTTCTAGGTACAGAGGCAGGGCAGCCCCTTTCCGTTTTTTTCCTGCCTTCTCAGAATCGCTGCAGGGACCCTCATAATCATTTTGAGCATGCTACCTGCTGGGTGGCATTTACATGTAGCTGTACAGTGGGCCCCCAGAATGAACTTTTCTTGTGGGCCCTTGGCACCCCAGTCTGACACTGGGTGCTATGTAGTGACACCCGTGCACAAGCACACAGAAGGAGGATCGTCCCCGTCACCCTGTAGGTGCCCTGCGATGTGCCTGCGGCAGGTATCGCTGCGTTACTGTAACGACTTCTACTATGAACTCGATATTTATCCAAGGTGGACGCCATAAAGGAGGGTCACAACCGCAGAACAGCTCTGCATCCCACCTGCCCAAAAACAGAATAAACAGCGATAAAAAAGGATGTATCATAGAAAGCTCAACCCACAAAAAACAAACCGCCATCGCACCATCGACAGAAAAAGAAAGTTCTGCCTGTTTCCCTGAATTGACCCTTTGTTGTCTGACCTGTGCCTTCTCTAATCCCACACTGTCTGCCGTGACCTTGGACCGTTTAACATATTGCATGTACTCTGCCAGCCCTGACCTAGGCCTGTCTCCGGGGGTCCTGACCTGGCTGTCTTTAGTTACCTCAGGGTGCTGGGGCTAGGAAATTGGGGCACCCTTACAAAGTACCTCCACTAGCTAACTAGCTATATGCAGGGATATGACTGGCTTTTATTCAGCAGCATATTACCGCCTCATAGTAAGCTGCCTGCTGCCACTGACTGGAGGCCTACACAAGAATCCTATCACTTACCTGCATCACTAGATCATAGTTCCTCTAACTGCATATTATCCATTAGCAATAACATGATTGTCCACTAGATGGCAGCACAATCTCAGCACATATAATACACTGTGCTGTTATATGGTGTATTGAAGTGATGGGATATAATAGTGTGTATAATCATATGGCACAAAGCTGGCTGGTGTCCTCAGCAGTGATTTAGGAAGGGGCAAGGTGGTTTTCCTCCGTCTTACTGTGGGGTCTTCATGTGGGTAGATCTTGGTAGGGTTGATCTTGCTGGTTAAAATACTTAGTGTTGAGCGATCCGAATTTCAGGGACAATTCCATTCGCTGTGAAGCCGAATTTCCTCGTGCTTTGTGGTAGTGAATTGATTTTCCATGAAATGACAGTAAAAACATAAAAACAAATCATATTTACCTCATCCGTCTGAGCAGGAAGAGCCGGCTGCCGCCATCTTGATTGAAGATCCCTTGCGCTGTGACGTATGATGTCACCACATCGGCCAGCGTAGTGACGTCATCACGACTGCCGTGAGATTTTGTGCTGGATCTTCAATCAATATGGCGGTGGTTGGCTCTTCCTGCTTAAATGGATGAGGTAAGTAGGATTTTATTTACTTGGCTGCACCTCCTGCTATGGATGGTTGTCAGTTGTCAGGACTCTCCTCTTGGCTCCATCAGTATGATTCCTTCCTCCAGGACGTCATCGGCTTCTGCAGATTATTATTCACATATTTTCACCCTCTGTTGTTCTCTTCTCTTCTCCTCGTATAAAATTATACGACCGTGTAAACCGGACAATGAAGGGTTAAACATTAACCTCCCAGCGCCCGACTGTAAGTTTCGTTTTCCTGCTCTCGTTTTTTCAGTTTCGTTTCTCCTCGTTGACGTCAGGACTGAAATGTGAGGACGACGTCTGTGCCTGAGGGCGCGACATGGAGGACGCTGTGTAGTGCGGGGATCCTGAGAGGTGACAGATGTCCCACACGTACAGTGGTCCTCGAAAGTTTGTGAACCCTTCAGAATTTTCTATATTTCTGCATAAATGTGACCTAAAACTACATCAATGTAGATAGGGGCAGAGGGTGAGGACCCACTGTAACAACCCTCTGGTTTGGCTTAGGACTAACCCTCAGGGTGTTATTCTGGGAGTCCTCGGGTGTTAACCCTTTAACCTCTAGACAAGGATCTGGACTTCAATGCGGAAGAGCCACCAGACGATACCTGTTGAGATAGTGCTATGTGGTTGGCCTATGGGTCAGCGCCATATCCAAGTGACAGGTCAGAGGTCAGGGCAGGTGACAATAGAGCAATCAGAGACGCAGGCTAAAGTCGGTAGTCAGTCTGAAGTATGGTAGACGGGTAGTCAGACAGAGAATAACACCTATGGAGGAACGAGCTAAAATTCCTCCAAGCCAATGTGTAGGACTAATCAACAATTACCAGAAACAAGGAGGTCACACCAGATACTGAAAGCAGAGGTTCACATACTTTCACTGCTCACAGATATGTGATATCAGATCATCGTCCTGAATAAATAAATGACCAAATCCAACATTTCTTACTTGTTTGATTTGATTCTTTATCTACTATTAGGACTTGTTCTTTATCTATACGAATACAGGAGAGAGCAGAGAGTAGGGGGATGATATACATTGTACATGTCCCATCATGAGAAGTTCCTATATGATGTAGAATGGGGCAAATAAGAGAACATTCAGAGGGTCCAAGGCTGAACATTGTCTCTTCTGGGGTGGGGACATGTTTGATGGTCTCTCTCCTGTGTCCACAATATATAAGGGGAATGAACAAGGTCCATAGACACCATATACCAGAACTTGTGGTATCCCAACCAATTGTCTTCGGAGTGATGTTGGGAGTGGTGGTGGGGATTGTAAATGGAGATTTGTAGGACCTAGTATGATGAAGCCTCACTTACATGTAGCTCCATGCTGAAGGACAGGAGATGGCCCATACTTTATGTAAATTTTTCCACTTTCTATCTTCTCCAGACAACGCTCAGATAATGGCAATCCCTAATAATGTATCTGTAGGTTAACACTCAGTTGGGCACTGAATGGGAGGGATATGCTGGGATCAGGCGATGATGGCCACCTTTTAGTGACCTCCCTTCTACTTACCTGATGGAGCCAGTAATACTGTAATCTCCTTATATTATAAAAATGAGTTTCTGTCTGTCAGTTCTCTATGTGCGACCAAACTACTGGACCGATTTTCACCAAATTTGGCACACAGGTACATCAGATGTCCAGGAAGGTGTTAGATCAGGCCTCAGCTCTCCCGAAATATTCCCAAAATATGACCTCCATTAGCCAATATTAGCCTGGGAGCATTTCACTTCAAATCCCAACTGCCATTCTCTCCACATACACACCGGTTTCCATAACAACCCAGCCAGGTAATTAGCAGCCAGCTGAGGAGCTCATGTAAATAACAACCCAGCCATTTCTCTTCACTGCTTTAAAGGGGCAGAGCGAAGTGGATGACACTGTTAAAGGGGCATTCCGGTTACCAGAAATATAACATGTTTTAGACTAATTTTAGACTAAGGCCGTTCAGTAGTAATAAAAGATGTTTTCTTCTACTACTACCCATTGTGTTTCCTCATAAATTACCATGGCATCGACCTATAATTCAGGGCACCCTCAAAAGAAGGACTTAAAAGCACCCCCCCCAGGTCCCGCTAAACCACGCCCCCGGTCAGGTCACGCCCCCTCCCATTCTGCATTGACTTTCTCTCTGCAATGACACACAGAAACATTAGATGAAATAGATGAAATATACCCAGGCTAGTATTCTAAAATGTTTCTCTGGTAATACTGTAGTCTACTCGCATCATTTTACAAAAAAAGCAGAATGTTACACAACCTCAGGAATGAAGCAAGTGGCAGAAGACAAAACAACCATTTGACTAAATAGAAATCTTTGACCTCAGCTATAGACTGAAGGTGAGGAGAAGCCTCCTGGAGGAGTAGCCTGGATTTACTTCTGTACAGATTATTGCTTCCTCATATGACTCAGTCTCTGGATCTGATATAGAAACTTACAGCTGATCAGAGGAGAGGACGGCAGCAGCAATGGATTCTTCTCAGAACACAGAACTTCAGGAAACTAGAAGCTCGAAGTCATCTTTGGGATATTTCAAGGAAAAGGAGTTCTTATCAGTAGACGAGATCTATGATTGTCTGCAGAAGAAAAGCATTAATAAGATTGGAAAAAACATGAGCTTCAACATTGAGCAAACCCGCTCAGATATGTTCCTTCATCTCCCAGTAGAGTTCTCTATCACTGGTCTTCAGCACTGCACCGACCGGGACTCCACCAGGAAGATTCTGGAGACACAATCCTTTATAGGAACAACTCGGGGAAGATTAAGATTCACAAGCCTTTCCTTCTGGGCGGTGGATGTTCCTTCTTCTGACATAGAGAAGGCTCGACGAGAAGCTTACACTCACGTCCAAGAAACTGTTCGAAAGTGTGAAACTGAAGAATATCTAAAGGAGTTAATGCAACAATTCGCCAACTCCCCGGCCTTTAATAAATCGGCCTCTCGATATGGGAACTTCAGGTTCTCCTTCCAGTTCTCTGACCTCCTGTCTCTATACGAGGCTCAGTTCTGTGAAGGTAAAAAGCCAGAGCTCAGCATTCTGGGCACGGACGTCTACAAGCAGGAGGTCGTTCACTATGTGGTCGTGCACAGTCCTGATAACACCCGATTTAAAGACCACCCAAGGGTTCCCAGGCTCCAGACCAGATGTGATCCTCTACCAAGTGTCTTCTTATTGGGCGACACCTTGTACTGGAGACCTGAATCCACATCAGAAAGTCTGGAGGTGAGAACTAAGGAAGGAGAAATTATTGGATGTCCACTCCAACCAACCTGTGACCTGTATGAGGAGAGCAGGCACTGTAATCACAAAGCCAACTGTGTGTGGAACCAGCTGGTGATCGCTTTCAATGTTCCTTGGGGTAATCCATTTAAAATCCCTGTGGAAAAGCTCATTAACAGCCTCTCCGCTTGTGGAGATCTTCAGCCATTTATGAAAGAATCAAAGATGGAAAAAACTGATGCAGAAAAAAGGGTAGAAATGTTAAAGAAAAAGTATTCAGGAAAAAGCCAAGAACTCAAACCAAAAGTAGGAGTCAAGTGTATATTATATGTCTCTAATATGGTTATCTAGTGGTGTACTGTCCTCCTCTAGTGATCAGTGATATATTATATGTACAGTACATGATTATCTAGTGGTGTACTGTCCTCCTCTAGTGATCAGTGATATATTATATGTATAGTACATGGTTATCTAGTGGTGTACTGTCCTCCTCTAGTGATCAGTGATATATTATATGTACAGTACATGGTTATCTAGTGGTGTACTGTCCTCCTCTAGTGATCAGTGATATATTATATGTCAGTACATGTTATCTAGTGGTGTACTGTCCTCCTCTAGTGGTCAGTGATATATATATGTCTCTAATATGGTTATCTAGTGGTGTACTGTCCTCCTCTAGTGATCAGTGATATATTATATGTACAGTACATGTTATCTAGTGGTGTACTGTCCTCCTGTAGTGATCAGTGATATATTATATGTCCAGTACATGGGTTATCTAGTGGTGTACTGTCCTCCTCTAGTGGTCAGTGATATATTATATGTCCAGTACATGGTTATCTAGTGGTGTACTGTCCTCCTCTAGTGGTCAGTGATATATTATATGTCCAGTACATGGTTATCTAGTGGTGTACTGTCCTCCTCTAGTGTCAGTGATATATTATATGTCAGTACATGGTTATCTAGTGGTGTACTGTCCTCCTCTAGTGATCAGTGATATATTATATATACAGTACATGGTTATCTAGTGGTGTACTGTCCTCCTCTAGTGATCAGTGATATATTATATGTCCAGTACATGGTTATCTAGTGGTGTACTGTCCTCCTCTAGTGATCAGTGATATATTATATGTCCAGTACATGGTTATCTAGTGGTGTACTGTCCTCCTCTAGTGATCAGTGATATATTATATGTACAGTACATGTTATCTAGTGGTGTACTGTCCTCCTCTAGTGATCAGTGATATATTATATGTCCAGTACATGGTTATCTAGTGGTGTACTGTCCTCCTCTAGTGGTCAGTGATATATTATATGTACAGTACATGGTTATCTAGTGGTGTACTGTCCTCCTCTAGTGATCAGTGATATATTATATGTCCAGTACATGGTTATCTAGTGGTGTACTGTCCTCCTCTAGTGATCAGTGATATATTATATGTACAGTACATGGTTATCTAGTGGTGTACTGTCCATCCTCTAGTGATCAGTGATATATTATATGTCCAGTACATGGTTATCTAGTGGTGTACTGTCCTCCTCTAGTGATCAGTGATATATTATATGTTACAGTACATGGTTATCTAGTGGTGTACTGTCCTGTCCTCTAGTGATCAGTGATATATTATATGTACAGTACATGGTTATCTAGTGGTGTACTGTCCTCCTCTAGTGATCAGTGATATATTATATGTCCAGTACATGGTTATCTAGTGGTGTACTGTCCTCCTCTAGTGATCAGTGATATATTATATGTACAGTACATGGTTATCTAGTGGTGTACTGTCCTCCTCTAGTGATCAGTGATATATTATATGTCCAGTACATGGTTATCTAGTGGTGTACTGTCCTCCTCTAGTGATCAGTGATATATTATATGTCAGTGGTACATGGTTATCTAGTGGTTTGTACTGTCCATCCTCTAGTGATCAGTGATATATTATATGTCAGTACATGGTTATCTAGTGGTGTACTGTCCTCCTCTAGTGATCAGTGATATATTATATGTCCAGTACATGGTTATCTAGTGTGTTACTGTCCATCCTCTAGTGATCAGTGATATATTATATGTCCAGTACATGGTTATCTAGTGGTGTACTGTCCTCCTCTAGTGATCAGTGATATATTATATGTACAGTACATGGTTATCTAGTGGTGTACTGTCCATCCTCTAGTGATCAGTGATATATTATATGTCCAGTACATGGTTATCTAGTGGTGTACTGTCCTCCTCTAGTGATCAGTGATATATTATATGTACAGTACATGGTTATCTAGTGGTGTACTGTCCTCCTCTAGTGATCAGTGATATATTATATGTCCAGTACATGGTTATCTAGTGGTGTACTGTCCTCCTCTAGTGATCAGTGATATATTATATGTCCAGTACATGGTTATCTAGTGGTGTACTGTCCATCCTCTAGTGATCAGTGATATATTATATGTCCAGTACATGGTTATCTAGTGGTGTACTGTCCTCCTCTAGTGATCAGTGATATATTATATGTACAGTACATGGTTATCTAGTGGTGTACTGTCCATCCTCTAGTGATCAGTGATATATTATATGTACAGTACATGGTTATCTAGTGGTGTACTGTCCTCCTCTAGTGATCAGTGATATATTATATGTCCAGTACATGGTTATCTAGTGGTGTACTGTCCATCCTCTAGTGATCAGTGATAGTATATATATGTCCAGTACATGGTTATCTAGTGGTGTACTGTCCTCCTCTAGTGATCAGTGATATATTATATGTCCAGTGATCAGTGGTTATCTAGTGGTGTACTGTCCTCCTCTAGTGTCAGTGATATATTATATGTCCAGTACATTGGTTATCTAGTGGTGTACTGTCCATCCTCTAGTGATCAGTGATATATTATATGTCCAGTACATGGTTATCTAGTGGTGTACTGTCCTCCTCTAGTGATCAGTGATATATTATATGTACAGTACATGGTTATCTAGTGGTGTACTGTCCTCCATCTAGTGATCAGTGATATATTATATGTCCAGTACATGGTTATCTAGTGTGTACTGTCCTCTCTAGTGATCAGTGATATATTATATGTACAGTACATGGTTATCTAGTGGTGTACTGTCCATCCTCTAGTGATCAGTGATATATTATATGTACAGTACATGGTTATCTAGTGGTGTACTGTCCTCCTCTAGTGATCAGTGATATATTATATGTCCAGTTACATGGTTATCTAGTGTGTACTGTCCATCCTCTAGTGATCAGTGATATATTATATGTACAGTACATGGTTATCTAGTGGTGTTATGTCCTCCTCTAGTGATCAGTGATATATTATATGTACAGTACATGGTTATCTAGTGGTGTACTGTCCTCCTCTAGTGATCAGTGATATATTATATGTCCAGTACATGTTATCTAGTGGTGTACTGTCCTCCTCTAGTGATCAGTGATATATTATATGTACCAGTACATGGTTATCTAGTGGTGTACTGTCCTCCTCTAGTGATTCAGTGATATATTATATGTCCAGTACATGGTTATCTAGTGTTACTGTCCTCCTCTAGTGATCAGTTGATATATTATATGTACAGTACATGGTTATCTAGTGGTGTGTACTGTCTCCTCTAGTGATCAGTGATATTATATGTACCAGTACATGGTTATCTAGTGGTGTACTGTCCATCCTCTAGTGATCAGTGATATATTATATGTCCAGTACATGGTTATCTAGTGGTGTA
>ONZH01029347.1:0-66320 GCA_900303285.1 Rhinella marina
TTTTTTCGCCTTACAAACTATGTTACTATGTTACTATGTAACACTAATAAAATGTTTAGAAACTCTACTGTGCATAATAATTTGGAGCAGTGCATTTTGAGTTTTGTTAATTTTTGAAGAATATACTATTATCATTGGGAGGTTTGTTCAATAAAATTCGGTGATGACTTTTATTATACCGAGTGTCATTTGCACCGACCATTTAGGAAAATCAGAGATAAATATAATTTGCATAATAATTTGGAACATGGCGTAAAGAAGGCGTTGAAATCTTTTCTCCACAGACACACTCGCGTCTGGTGGAATAAAATCACCTGACTGAACTATCTTACTAGAGAATTACACCCCGTGGTTTACGTATCCAGGTCTTTCCTTCCTTCTCATTGGAGGATGAGAATTTATCGGCTCAATGGGAGGAGGCCTGTAACATTTGCTCGCGTACATTTTTGGGATTGATTATTTCTCATAACGATAAAACTTTATCCACTATTGAAGGAGAGATTGAAACTATATTGAATTCCTTACAAACTGAATGTACACAGAGCTAAATTGAGGTAATTAATAAGGCTATGGACAATTGGCTACAGGAATGGGGTGACCAGATTTCAGCAGTCAAAACTAAGAAATTTCAGAGAGACATTACAGATAAAGAAAATAGCAGAGTGTATCGTTGGCGTTCTAAGATGGTTGGTGGATGTAGAAGATCCATATCAGTTTCTTCCGTATCTTCCACAAATACCAATTCTTTCTAATTATCTCATAATTCTGGAAGATACCCCGTACAATCTGGCAAAAGGAGATTGGAAGGGGATTTTTGTCAGGGGAGCAATAAGAGATAAGGAAGAAATTAGGGGAGTGGTTCGACATCAAATCTGAAAGTAGTCAACTTGTCTGTTCAGACATTAACACCTGCTCAAGTAGAAGTATTAAGTCTGGAGTTAACTTTTTGTCCCACTGCTAAGTCCGATTGCTTTCTTTTAGTGAAAGACTTACAATTATTCACACGAAAATTGGTGTTTAAGAAGATCTTCACCAAGAAGCAAGATGACCTTGAGCAACTTACATCTACTAAAGAACAAGAGGCCTTGGGGATTTTAAGGGAATTAATAGAAGAACAGGAGGGACAGGAGTCCACTCGCTTCCCCCAGTTTTCTATGCACCCTGAAATTGACCTTTTCATCAAATTAGTGATGGAAGATTTTAAGAAAATACCTGAACAGATTAATTCCAATAATCTCACGAAAACACAAAGAGAAGCTTTGAGCTAGCTGAGGAAAATTAAGGGGATAGTAATAAAACCTTCTGATAAAGGAGGTAACATTGTGCTGTGGCCAACTAGGATGTACGAAAAAGAAGTCTATAGACAACTTAGAGATGAAAGTTGTTATAAGAAGTTGACTTTTAACCCCCTTTCTAAATTTCAGGCAGAGTTGGATGTGATCCTTTTACAAGCTAAAGAAAATGGAGTCCTTGAAGACCAACAAATTGCTGGATCGAAGGTGCCTGAATCTACTATCCCGACATTCTATTTACTACCGAAGCTGCATAAGAACCTATCTGCTCCGCCAGGTAGGCCCATTGTTGTGGGAACTAACAGTTATCTACAGCCAGTTGGCCAACTGATTGATTTTTTTTTTTAAACCCATGGTCGAACTATTACCATCTTACATTAAAGACAGCTCTGACCCCCTAAGGAAGATTAATGGCATCAATATTCAGGAAAATACCCTGCTAGTCACTTGTGATGTCGAATCTTTATATACCTATATTCGACACTCAGATGGTATCAATGCTGTGACACACACGATACTTATGAACAATATGGACAGAAATCTCGGTGAGTTCATTTGCCAAGCCCTTCAATTTCTCCTTGACACACAATTTCTTTATGTTCAAGGAGAATTTCTATCTCCAACTACAAGGGACGGTTATGGGGGCGGCCTTTGCGCCGCCCTACGCTAATTTGTTTTTAGGCCAGTAGGAACATGAGATTTTTATGTCCAATCCAGTAGACCTCATCGATAAAGTCCAATTTTGGACATGATTCATTGATGACGTTTTATTTTTCTGGCAGGGATCTCCCCAGGAACTGGAGGTGTTTATGGCTGACCTAAACTGCAACAACTACAACATCAAACTTACTTACAAATATAGCAGAAAAAAGGTAGATTTCCTGGAACTTGAACTAACCGTTGACTCTGATGGATTTATTCAAACTGATTTGTATCGGAAACCTACGGCTACTAACACCGTATTACATGCCACTTCTGCACATCCTAACCACTTGATTAACAACATTCCCGTGGGGCAATTTATTCGTCTTAAAAGAATATGTTCCGATGAAAATACATTTCAGGTACGGGCACAGGAAGTTGCAGCTAGATTCTGCAAACAGGGATATAGCAATAGATCAATAAAAAGAGCCCTTTGATGTGCTAATAACAGTGAATGTGAAACGTTACTTCTAACAGGGAGACAAAAAGGTAATACCACAAACTTCATCCGTTTTATTACAAATTACAATTCCAGAATCGACCTGGTGAGAGAGGCATTGCAGAAGTTTTAGCTCATCTTGATGAATGATCCGGATCTTGCTTGCCATTTACCCAAATACCCGGCACTGACCTTTCGGAGATCCGAGAACCTGAGGGATGCTTTCGTTCGGAGCCACTACCAAGGTGAAAAACCAGGGGCGGTGTTTGGATCTAAGGGGTCCCAAATGGGGATGCTCCCCCTGTGGGAAATGCATAGCATGTTCCAATATTGACCAATCCAATACTTTTAAGGACTCCAGTGGACAGAAGATCTACAAAATCACCCATAAAATTGATTGTTTTACGATAGGAGTCATCTATTATGCCACCTGCCCCTGCGGGAACATTTGCATCAGTATGACTACCCGTGAATAGAGATGAGCGAGTAGTGAAATATTCGAAAGTTCGAAATTCGATTCGAATAGACCGCGAAATTCGACTATTCGACCGAATATCGAATCCCATTAAAGTCTATGGGAAAAAAATGCTCGCCACTTGGAAATCTCAATTCGACCACTTGGAGGTCACCAAGTCCACCCTGAAACCTCAGAAAAGGATGCCAACACTGCTGGAATGCAACTGGGACAGCAGGGGAAGCATGTCTGGGTGCATATAACGCGCCCAAGTCGCACTATTACACCACTATCACAGCCTCTCAACAATACACTCCAAAGACAATGTAACCTCTCTGTAAAGTGAGACCATACAAGGAAACCTTCTTTCCTCTACATTGCCATGGACCCCAAGCCAAACTAGACAAAAAAGAAGATAAAATTCTGCACCCCTTAAAATCACGTTGCCTATGACAACCACAGATGGCATAGGCAAAGGGGAAAGCAAATAGACCCCACCCCTAATTGTCATTGTGTGTGTGTGAGATGTGGTCAGACATGTCTTCTTTAAAATGTAAAAACAACTCAAACACATGCAGAAGCCTTAAAATGCCCAAATTGTTGGCGCTTGAGATGTCAGTGACCGGACCTGGCCCAGTGTCATGTCTAGCAGGTAAAGCAGTGGGGATGTTGAGGGATGCGTAGGACCGCAAAAGGCAGGAAGAGGCCGTGGGCTGGCCAGACGCTCATGGAAAATTTTGTGGAGGCCCAAGAGGTGAGACCTGTTAAAAATTTTGTTTAGGCCCAAGAGGTGAGACCTTGATAAAATTTTGTGGAGGCCCAAGAAGTGAGACCTTGATAAAATTATGTGGAGGCCCAAGAGGTGAGACCTGTTAAAAATTTTGTGGAGGCCCAAGAGGTGAGACCTGTTAAAAAATTTGTGGAGGCCCAAGAGGTGAGACCTTGATAAAATTTTGTGGAGGCCCAAGAGGTGAGACCTTGATAAAATTTTGTGGAGGCCCAAGAGGTGAGACCTTGATAAAATTTTGTGGAGGCCCAAGAGGTGAGACCTTGATAAAATTATGTGGAGGCCCAAGAGGTGAGACCTGTTAAAAATTTTGTGGAGGCCCAAGAGGTGAGACCTGTTAAAATTTTCTGGAGGCCCAAGAGGTGAGACCTTGATAAAATTTTGTGGAGGCCCAAGAGGTGAGACCTTGATAAAATTTTGTGGAGGCCCAAGAGGTGAGACCTCTTAAACATTTGTGGAGGCCCAAGAGGTGAGACCTCTTAAACATTTTGTGGAGGCTCAAGAGGTGAGACCTCTTAAAAATTTTGTGGAGGCCCAAGAGGTGAGACCTTGATAAAATTTTGTGGAGGCCCAAGAGGTGAGACCTCTTAAACATTTTGTGGAGGCCCAAGAGGTGAGACCTCTTAAACATTTTGTGGAGGCCCAAGAGGTGAGACCTTGATAAAATTTTGTGGAGGCCCAAGAGGTGAGACCTTGATAAAATTTTGTGGAGGCCCAAGAGGTGAGACCTCTTAACATTTTGTGGAGGCCCAAGAGGTGAGACCTCTTAAACATTTTGTGGAGGCCCAAGAGGTGAGACCTCTTAAACATTTTGTGGAGGCCCAAGAGGTGAGACCTCTTAAACATTTTGTGGAGGCCCAAGAGGTGAGACCTCTTAAAGATTTTGTGGAGGCCCAAGAGGTGAGACCTCTTAAACATTTTGTGGAGGCCCAAGAGGTGAGACCTCTTAAACATTTTGTGGAGGCCCAAGAGGTGAGACCTCGATAAAATTATGTGGAGGCCCAAGAGGTGAGACCTCTTAAAAATTATGTGGCGGCCCAAGAGGTGAGACCTCGATAAAATTATGTGGAGGCCCAAGAGGTGAGACCTCTTAAAAATTATGTGGCGGCCCAAGAGGTGAGACCTCTTAAAAATTTTGTGGAGGCCCAAGAGGTGAGCCATAAATATATAAATTTTTCTTATTTACGGAGCAATTCTACGGTGGTTAAGGAGGAGGTGGAGGAGGAAATGGCACTTCATACAGATGGCACTTCACTTTTGGCTGCTTTCCACTGTTGGAGAAGCAAAGTCCGGGTCAATCCACTTGCTGTTCATTTTGATTAGCGTCAGCCTGTCGGCACTGTCGGTTGACAGGTTATAATGCCCCCGGCTGCGCTGAACACCCTTTCTGATAGCACGCTGGCGGCAGGGCAGGCAAGCACCTCCAAGGCGTACAGGGACAGTTCCAGCCACGTGTCCAACTTGGAGACCCAGTAAGTGTAGGACACCGAGGGATCGGGGAGGACAGGGGTACGGTCTGCCAGGTACTCCCGCAACATCCGCCGATACTTGTCCCTCCTGCTGATAGCGGGCCCCGCAGTGATGGAAGTTGCATGAGGGGGTGCCATGAACGTGTCCCACACCTTGGAGAGTGTTCCCCTGGTGGCTGTGGGCCTGATTGATGTTATGGGACTCTGGGAGACCCTCTCCTCTCTGCCGCCAGCGATGGTGGGTGGGAAAATCTCCATCATGTTCTGCACGAGTTCCCTCTGGTATTCCAGCAATCGATTCGTCCTCTCCTCTACCGGAATAAAAGAAGAGACGTTATCTTTATACCGGGGGTCCAGGATTGCGAAGACCCAGTACAGTTTGTTCTCCACTATCCGGACAACACGTGTGTCCCGGGAAAAGCAGCCCAGCATGAAGTCAGCCATGTGTGCCAGACTCTGAATAGGCATGACCTCACTGCCCCCACCAGAAGGATCACTTGCCATTTCCTCCTCTTCCTCTTCCGCCTCCTCTCCGCCCCATCCGCGCTGAACCAATGGGACGCACACAGCCTGACTGCTACCCTCGCCGCCAGCATCCTCCTCCTCTTCCACAGCCACCTCCACGTCGTCCTCCTCCTCCTCATCCTCCTCCTCCTCCTGCAACTGCCACCGAGAAGCAGACAAAAGTGTGGTCTGACTGTGTAGCTCCGTTGCGTCTCCTCCTACCCCCGTCTCCTCTGCGTGCAATGCGTTCTCCCTTATTGCGATGAGCGATTCTTTAAGGACGCATAGGAGCGGGATGGTTACGCTCACTATAGCGTCCTCGCTGCTGACTTTCTTGGTGGACTCCTCAAAGATACGCAGTACATCACATATGTCTGCCATCCATGGCCACTCGTGGTTGGCAAACTGAGGGAGCTGAGTTGGAGGCACGCGTGGATTCATAATCTGGTACTCCATCAATGCTCTCTGCTGATCACACACCCTGGCCAACATGGAATAGGTGGAATTCCAGCGAGTCGGCAGGTCGCACAACAGCCGATGTTCAGGCAAATGGAGGCGTTGCTGGAGTTTTTTTTAAGCTAGCAGCAGCTACAGTTGACTTCCGAAAGTGAGCGCACAAGCGCCGCACTTTCACCAGTAGCTCTGCCAGGTTGGGGTAAGTCTTTAGAAATTTTTGGACTACCAGATTAAAAACGTGGGCCAGGCATGGTACGTGATCGAGTTCGGCAAGCTCCAGAGCCGCCACCAGGTTACGGCCGTTATCGCACACGACCATGCCTGGTCCTAGCTGCAGCGGCGACAGCCACATCTCCGTCTGCTGCAATATGGCGTCCCTCACCTCTGGGGCGCTGTGCTTCCTGTCGCCCAAGCTGATGAGCTTAAGCACCGCCTGCTGACGTCTCCCCGCGCCAGTGCTGCAACGCTTCCAGCTAGCGGCTGAGGGCGATGTTAAGGCAGAGGAGGAGGAGGAGGGGGGTTTATCAGAACCCATGCTGGCAATCTTGGGCGGGGGTGGTAGGTAGGCCGTCTCTGTTTGCGACCCCGTCCCCGCTTCCACTACATTCACCCAGTGTGCCGTCAAAGAGATGTATCGTCCCTGGCCGCAAGCGCTTGTCCACGAGTCGGTGGTCAAGTGGACCTTTGCGCTGACTGCGTACCTCAGGGCCCGCCTGATGTTACGCGACACGTGCTGGTGCAGGGCGGGGACGGCACTCCGGGAAAAGTAGTGGCGGCTGGGGACGGAATAGCGAGGTGCGGCAGCCGCCATCAGGTCGCGGAAGGCCTGCGTCTCCACAAGCCTAAACGGCAACATCTCCAGGGCCAGCAGTTTGGAGATGTGGCAGTTTAAGGCTTGGGCTTGGGGGTGACTCGAGACGTACTTCCGCCTGCGGTCGAACGCCTGCGAGATGGACAGTTGTTGGGACGAGGAGTGTGAGGTGCAGGCGAAGAGGCGGGGGAAGGGGAGGCTGAAGGAGAAGGCCCCAAAGTAGCCGAGGCAGAGGCAGATGTGGAGGTGTCCTGGCTGGAGGTCTGGACCGCAGTGGCAGCACACAACAAAGGGGAAGAGGCAGTGGCAGCAAGACCGGGCGCAGGTTGTATTGCGTTTTCTCTCTCCCACTCAGCCCAGTGCTTGACTTCCAAGTGACGCCGCATGCCTGAGGTGGTCAGATTGCTCTTCTCAGAGCCCCTACTCAGTTTTGAGTGGCAGAGTGTGCAAACCGCGCTCAGTTTGTCATCCGCACAAACATTAAAAAATCTCCACACCACAGAAGTACGAGGCCTCGATGGGGGAGCTTCACGCGACTGCCCGCTGCCGGGAACAGCTTCGGCCCTGCTGGCTGTGGCCTCACTTCTCTGTCTGGATTGTCCTCTGCCTATGGACATCCCTCTGCCTGTGGACATCCCTCTGCCTCTGGACATCCCTCTGCCTCTGGACATCCCTCTGCCTCTTGCTGCCTTTTTTCGGTGCTTCGCAGACCACCACCTCTCCACTGCTTTCCTCACTGGACATCACCCCTGGCCAAGTGGGGTCGGTCATTTCGTCATCCACCACCTCCTCTTCCTCACTCTGCTCCTCCTCCTGCCCACTGGACATTCCAACAGCCTCCCTTGATGGCAACTGCGTCTCATCATCATCATCGCTCATGATAACAGATGCTGGTTCAGGGTCCACATCAGCAGGAGATGGCGAAAACTCAAGGGTTTGGGCATCACTACAAACAAATTCCTCTCCTAGCTCCTGGGATTCTTCCGGCACATCTGAAAAAGGACCCGAAAAGAGCTCCTGGGAGGGGTCAAGGGTGGGATGACTCTGTTGGCCAGGTGTGGAGGAAGGAGGGTCAGAGTGAGACTGTGTGGATGACTGGCTGGTGGACAACTGTGTGGAAGCGCTATCGGCTATCCATTGCACCACCTGTTCAACCTGCTCAGGCCTCAACAGCGGTGTAACCCGCCCCCTGCTTAACTGTCCCATAAAGGCAGGGATTCTGGATGAGCGGGATCCTGGCTGACCCTCACCAGCACGCATTGTATCCCCACTGGCTTCAACAAGGCCCCCAACAGCATTTCCGCGCCCCCGTCCTCGTCCACGTCCTATTCCGCTAGCCCCCCGCCGCATTTTTTTTTTTTTTTTTACAATATTTTGCCTTCACAGCCGTGAAATTAGTTTGCAAGAGAACGCACAGTACAGTTGCCAATTATAATGCCTATATATTGTATTTTTCAAGGTACACAGCCGTGTACTAAGTGATCAGACGGTGTGTATGAACACCAGGTATGAGAAATTACTTTGCAAGAGAACGCACAGTACAGTTGCCAATTATAATGCCTATATATAGTATTTTTCAAGGTACACAGCCGTGTACTAAGTGATCAGACGGTGTGTATGAACACCAGGTATGAGAAATTACTTTGCAAGAGAACGCACAGTACAGTTGGCAATTGTAAGGCCTATATATTGTATATTTCAAGGTACACAGCCGTGTACTAAGTGATCAGACGGTGTGTATGAACACCAGGTATGAGAAATTACTTTGCAAGAGAACGCACAGTACAGTTGCCAATTGAAAGGCCTATATATTGTATTTTTCAACGTACACAGCCGTGTACTAAGTGATCAGACGGTGTGTATGAACACCAGGTATGAGAAATTAGTTTGCAAGAGAACGCACAGTACAGTTGCCAATTATAATGCCTATATATTGTATTTTTCAAGGTACACAGCCGTGTACTAAGTGATCAGACGGTGTGTATGAACACCAGGTATGAGAAATTACTTTGCAAGAGAACGCACAGTACAGTTGCCAATTGAAAGGCCTATATATTGTATATTTCAAGGTACACAGCCGTGTACTAAGTGATCAGACGGTGTGTATGAACACCAGGTATGAGAAATTACTTTGCAAGAGAACGCACAGTACAGTTGGCAATTGTAAGGCCTATATATTGTATATTTCAAGGTACACAGCCGTGTACTAAGTGATCAGACGGTGTGTATGAACACCAGGTATGAGAAATTACTTTGCAAGAGAACGCACAGTACAGTTGCCAATTATAATGCCTATATATTGTATTTTTCAAGGTACACAGCCGTGTACTAAGTGATCAGACGGTGTGTATGAACACCAGGTATGAGAAATTACTTTGCAAGAGAACGCACAGTACAGTTGCCAATTATAATGCCTATATATTGTATATTTCAAGGTACACAGCCGTGTACTAAGTGATCAGACGGTGTGTATGAACACCAGGTATGAGAAATTACTTTGCAAGAGAACGCACAGTACAGTTGCCAATTATAATGCCTATATATTGTATTTTTCAAGGTACACAGCCGTGTACTAAGTGATCAGACGGTGTGTATGAACACCAGGTATGAGAAATTACTTTGCAAGAGAACGCACAGTACAGTTGCCAATTGAAAGGCCTATATATTGTATATTTCAAGGTACACAGCCGTGTACTAAGTGATCAGACGGTGTGTATGAACACCAGGTATGAGAAATTACTTTGCAAGAGAACGCACAGTACAGTTGGCAATTGTAAGGCCTATATATTGTATATTTCAAGGTACACAGCCGTGTACTAAGTGATCAGACGGTGTGTATGAACACCAGGTATGAGAAATTACTTTGCAAGAGAACGCACAGTACAGTTGCCAATTATAATGCCTATATATTGTATTTTTCAAGGTACACAGCCGTGTACTAAGTGATCAGACGGTGTGTATGAACACCAGGTATGAGAAATTACTTTGCAAGAGAACGCACAGTACAGTTGCCAATTGTAATGCCTATATATTGTATTTTTCAAGGTACACAGCCGTGTACTAAGTGATCAGACGGTGTGTATGAACACCAGGTATGAGAAATTACTTTGCAAGAGAACGCACAGTACAGTTGCCAATTATAATGCCTATATATTGTATTTTTCAAGGTACACAGCCGTGTACTAAGTGATCAGACGGTGTGTATGAACACCAGGTATGAGAAATTACTTTGCAAGAGAACGCACAGTACAGTTGCCAATTATAATGCCTATATATTGTATTTTTCAAGGTACACAGCCGTGTACTAAGTGATCACACGGTGTGTATGAACACCAGGTATGAGAAATTACTTTGCAAGAGAACGCACAGTACAGTTGCCAATTATAATGCCTATATATTGTATTTTTCAAGGTACACAGCCGTGTACTAAGTGATCAGACGGTGTGTATGAACACCAGGTATGAGAAATTACTTTGCAAGAGAACGCACAGTACAGTTGCCAATTATAATGCCTATATATTGTATTTTTCAAGGTACACAGCCGTGTACTAAGTGATCAGACGGTGTGTATGAACACCAGGTATGAGAAATTACTTTGCAAGAGAACGCACAGTACAGTTGCCAATTGAAAGGCCTATATATTGTATTTTTCAAGGTACACAGCCGTGTACTAAGTGATCAGACGGTGTGTATGAACACCAGGTATGAGAAATTACTTTGCAAGAGAACGCACAGTACAGTTGGCCAATTGTAAGGCCTATATATTGTATATTTCAAGGTACACAGCCGTGTACTAAGTGATCAGACGGTGTGTATGAACACCAGGTATGAGAAATTACTTTGCAAGAGAACGCACAGTACAGTTGCCAATTATAATGCCTATATATTGTATTTTCAAGGTACACAGCCGTGTACTAAGTGATCAGACGGTGTGTATGAACACCAGGTATGAGAAATTACTTTGCAAGAGAACGCACAGTACAGTTGCCAATTGTAATGCCTATATATTGTATTTTTCAAGGTACACAGCCGTGTACTAAGTGATCACACGGTGTGTATGAACACCAGGTATGAGAAATTACTTTGCAAGAGAACGCACAGTACAGTTGCCAATTATAATGCCTATATATTGTATTTTTCAAGGTACACAGCCGTGTACTAAGTGATCAGACGGTGTGTATGAACACCAGGTATGAGAAATTACTTTGCAAGAGAACGCACAGTACAGTTGCCAATTATAATGCCTATATATTGTATTTTTCAAGGTACACAGCCGTGTACTAAGTGATCAGACGGTGTGTATGAACACCAGGTATGAGAAATTACTTTGCAAGAGAACGCACAGTACAGTTGCCAATTATAATGCCTATATATTGTATTTTTCAAGGTACACAGCCGTGTACTAAGTGATCAGACGGTGTGTATGAACACCAGGTATGAGAAATTACTTTGCAAGAGAACGCACAGTACAGTTGCCAATTATAATGCCTATATATTGTATTTTTCAAGGTACACAGCCGTGTACTAAGTGATCAGACGGTGTGTATGAACACCAGGTATGAGAAATTACTTTGCAAGAGAACGCACAGTACAGTTGGCAATTGAAAGGCCTATATATTGTATATTTCAAGGTACACAGCCGTGTACTAAGTGATCAGACGGTGTGTATGAACACCAGGTATGAGAAATTACTTTGCAAGAGAACGCACAGTACAGTTGGCAATTGTAAGGCCTATATATTGTATATTTCAAGGTACACAGCCGTGTACTAAGTGATCAGACGGTGTGTATGAACACCAGGTATGAGAAATTACTTTGCAAGAGAACGCACAGTACAGTTGCCAATTATAATGCCTATATATTGTATTTTTCAAGGTACACAGCCGTGTACTAAGTGATCAGACGGTGTGTATGAACACCAGGTATGAGAAATTACTTTGCAAGAGAACGCACAGTACAGTTGCCAATTATAATGCCTATATATTGTATTTTTCAAGGTACACAGCCGTGTACTAAGTGATCAGACGGTGTGTATGAACACCAGGTATGAGAAATTACTTTGCAAGAGAACGCACAGTACAGTTGCCAATTATAATGCCTATATATTGTATTTTTCAAGGTACACAGCCGTGTACTAAGTGATCACACGGTGTGTATGAACACCAGGTATGAGAAATTACTTTGCAAGAGAACGCACAGTACAGTTGCCAATTATAATGCCTATATATTGTATTTTTCAAGGTACACAGCCGTGTACTAAGTGATCAGACGGTGTGTATGAACACCAGGTATGAGAAATTACTTTGCAAGAGAACGCACAGTACAGTTGGCAATTGAAAGGCCTATATATTGTATTTTTCAAGGTACACAGCCGTGTACTAAGTGATCACACGGTGTGTATGAACACCAGGTATGAGAAATTACTTTGCAAGAGAACGCACAGTACAGTTGCCAATTATAATGCCTATATATTGTATTTTTCAAGGTACACAGCCGTGTACTAAGTGATCACACGGTGTGTATGAACACCAGGTATGAGAAATTACTTTGCAAGAGAACGCACAGTACAGTTGCCAATTGAAAGGCCTATATATTGTATATTTCAAGGTATACAGCCGTGTACTAAGTGATCAAACGGTGTGTATGAACACCAGGTATGAGAAATTACTTTGCAAGAGAACGCACAGTACAGTTGGCAATTGTAAGGCCTATATATTGTATATTTCAAGGTACACAGCCGTGTACTAAGTGATCAGACGGTGTGTATGAACACCAGGTATGAGAAATTACTTTGCAAGAGAACGCACAGTACAGTTGCCAATTATAATGCCTATATATAGTATTTTTCAAGGTACACAGCCGTGTACTAAGTGATCAGACGGTGTGTATGAACACCAGGTATGAGAAATTACTTTGCAAGAGAACGCACAGTACAGTTGCCAATTATAAGGCCTATATATTTTATAGTTCAAGGTACACAGCAGTAGTGCCAAATATAGTTTGGTATGTAGCAGAGCACCTAATACACCACTAATGCCTCTCTCTGTCCCTACTCCAGCAGCTATCCCTGAATACAGCAGACGTTCTCTGCAGAGTGTATATTGTAGTAAAGCTATCACTGCACTATAGTAGCCCTGATAAGGGCTTTTAATCACGCTCCTGCCTGTCCAACAGCTAAAACCTATCTCTCCCTTCTCCAGCCTCTGTCCCTGACTAAGTTCACGCAGCATATGCGTACGAGCAGGAAGAGCTGAGTTTTTAATATTCGAGGTCACATGGTTTTTCCAGCCAATGCATGTAGACGCCGTTTTCGCGCTGCCAGCGTGCTCAGCGTGCCTGTCATACCCCCCCTGCATGGTGATTGGTGGAAAAAGAGCGCCAGGGAAGGTGGGAGGGGAAACGAATTCTAAGTGCGCCATCGCCGTTATACTCGAAAGAAATCGAGCACGCCGAATATCGTAGTATTCGATCGAATACCAGCTCGATCGAACACTACTCGCTCATCTCTACTGTGGATGAGTCATCAGTTCCTAAGTACCAGAAAACACCTTTAGGCTACATGCACATGAAAGACAGTGAAGGACAGAAATGTGATGGGCATTTTTTTAATGGCCATCACACCTCCATTTTAAGACCACGGCAGTTTTTCTTATGGTCAGTGAATAACGAACGTCAAAAAAATGGAACATGTTCTATCTTGTCTGTTTTTCACTGACGACTCCCCCCATACGATTAAATGAGTTTGTTTTTAACGTCTAGTTCTCAGAAAGGCATCAGTGAAAAAAAAAGTCTGTTAAAAATGGTCATTTTATTTGTATCAACATATATTTTTGTTTGCACATAGCCTTAAAGTGATACATGACATAATATAAATAGTGTTGAGTAAAATGAATTTAACAAAGTTGAAAAATTCGATTTACCACAAATCCGAAGTTCTTGGCGCTTCATATTAATGAATCCATTTTTCCTGATATGGCGATAAAAAAAAATCCATACTGAACTCATCCATTTGATTGCGGAGAGTCCTTCGTGGTCATCTTGATTGAAGAAAATCTTGTGCATGCTGACGTCATGTATGCTGTGGCGTCACCATATCAGCGAGCTGGCCAGGGTGCAATAACATAATTAGTGATGACATCACCGCGAAAGGCCAGCGTGATGACATGGTGACATCATCATTACATCTGTGTGCAAAATGTGAAACATTTTCTTCAATCAAGATGACTGCGATGGCCTCTCCGTGATCAAATGGGTGGGGGTGAGTATATATATATATATATATATATATATATATATATATATATATATTTTTTTTTTTTAAACCCCTGCTTAACCCCTGAAAGGCCTCAATGGCTGAACGCGGCATCCAAGCAGTTCAATGAAGGGGGCAGCGTGATCACCATTCCCTGTCATGACGTTCGCTACAAACAATGGAATGTGATTCGTGGTGTAGTACTTTATAACAAATCCAAATTTCTTGTCGAAGTTCAGCAAAGCAGCCCAATCAAATTTTTGAAAACTTCACTCATCACTAAATGTTATAGAAATTAATATTGATAAGTGTTAAAATTAGATTTTTAAAGACATCATCCCTGTGATCTTACAAATTAATCTGCTTGGATGTATGCTTAAATTCATCTTCATTACTTTCATGCAAAAGCATACAGTACACTGTGTGAAGGCATTCTACAGCACACCCATAGAATGCTTTCATACACAAATACCTCAATGCCATATGGCTGCCAAGTTCATTGCCAGGGGCCCATTTCAATTTTGGGGGTACCCTTTAAAATACCATTTATAAACTTCTAATAAATATGTAGCATGGAAAAAACCTTTTATGTACTGTAAGCCTTGATACATTTGGTCATATTTTGGACCCATAGTCTACTGTTCCATTACTCCACCATTGTACCTGCAATTTTATTTGTAGACAAATAGAGGTTTTCTCTAGAGATGAGTGAACCACTCGAGATTTGGTTCGGTTTAGGTTCGCCAAATTTTATAAAAAGTGCATTTCGGACCCAAATCAATTTGAACCTAACTGTCCTTGCTCCAATTGCCCTTAAACTTTTTATATAACACTGCCTGGTCTACTAAGACTAGAAGTTTTAGGAAAACTAATTTGTTTTTGTTTATATTTTATGATTTTTACCCCCCCACCCCTCCCCAAGCTCTCGAATGCAATGACAGTAAATAGCAACAGTAAATTATGTCTGAGTGACACTAACAAACATACAGTAGCTATGAGTAAATGCACGTTTTACTGTGTTCATATACAGTACAATGTGTTTAAAAATACACCATGCTGGCACATGTGTTATGCTTTTTCATATTGCAAAGCTTCCAAAAATTGCCCCTTATCAGGTACGTATGATGTTCAAACACACAGTGATTAGGTGATATTTTTTAAAAGTGGCTTGGAGGACCAATCATCCAAAAATTATACCATAACAGGGTTAGATGTCTGCCTATATGACACGTACAATTGTTGCTTATCACAAGAAACAGTGGCTTGTGAATAAGCCTAAAAACAATTCTCCCTTTTAATGGGGAGCAACAGCAGTGCAATGTGGATGTGGAGAGGGTAGGGTAATAAGAGGCAAATGGCCACAATAGTACCAGCAGCAGAAGCAGCACACCATGAAACGTACAAGGCAGTAGGTCAGCTGTCAATTGGTTGTAGTAGTAATAGTAGTAGTAGTGGTAGTGGTAGTAGTGGCAGATGAGTTGCGTTAAAAGTTTTGGCAGTAGGTGATTACCAGCGAGAAGTGGCAGCAGTTGAGAAGGCAGCAACAGTCATATGGTACATGTTGGCAGGCAGACAGGAGCAGCCTTACGGAAGATGATGGTGGGCAGACTGCAGCAGTGATATGATGGCGGTGGTGCCATGATGGAGGCAGCAACAGTCATATAGAACATGCTAGTTGGCAGGACACAGAAGTGGGTTAATGGTGTAGTGGCATGATGGAGGCAGCAGTAGCCATAAAGAACATGATGGTCGGCAGGCAGCAGCAGCAGTATGATGGTAGTGGTGGCATGACGGAGGCGGCAGCAGCCATACAGAAAATGATGGTTGGCAGACTGTAGTAGTGGCATGATGGCAGCAGTGGCATGATAAGTGCGGCAGCAGCAACCATAAAGAACATAATGGTCATCAGGCAGCAGCAGTTGCAAGATGGCAGCAGCGGTATGATGGCAGTGGTGGCATGATGGAGGCGGCAGTAGCCATACAGAACATGATGGTTGGCAGACTGTAGTAGTGGCGTGATGGCAGCAGTGGCATGATGGGTGCCGCAGCAGCAACCATAAAGAACATAATGGTCACCAGGCATCAGCAGTTACAAGATAGTGATTGTGGCATGATGGAGTCAGGCAGGCAGCAACAGTGGCAATATGGGGCACCGTCAGCATAGCCAGAACTTTTCATCTGCCTCAGCCAGAGAAGTGTAAAACTCCTCCCGTATCCAGGCTTGGTTCATTTTGACAAAAGTGATGTTTTGGACACTGGCGGTCTGTTTGGGTGTCACCATGCCCCAGTGGTGCTGAAAAAGCACCACTGAGGCTGGGTAAGGTAGAATAAAAAGAGCATGCTGTGCCAGTTTGGGCCACTGTTCCAGTGTGCAAACCCAGAAATTCAAAGGGTCAGAGATTGACCAGAGTGCTGGTGGGCCTGAAGTTGGTTATAGAGACAGGAGCTGTTGGCTTGCTGACTGGCCTCAGCCTGGTGTGACACATGGAAAAACTGTTCCATTATGTAGAAGAGACTGAATTGGCTGCTGCTGCAGCATCTGCTGCTTGTGGAGGAGGGGTGATTCTGAGAGGGGCCTCTCTTTTAGACATGCTGGGGGCAAGCATTTGCTTGTCGTAAGCTGCAGCAAGGTGTATACACAGTTTTTCCTGGTAATAACATAATTTTGCCTCCTTTTCTTCTGTAGGAAAACATTCTAAAAACATCCAATTTTGCTTTGATAGCAAAGGTCTAAAAGCATGGCTATCCAGTAATAATCAGACTGCTTGATGTCACCGACTTGCCTTTCACTGCATAAGCAAGTGAGTCTACAGGTTGCCATTCTGGCCAGCGTGCCCAAGGAGCCAGTTCTTTCCAACTCTGCCCCCACTGAGACGATTGGGTGTTGTAGCCGGTGTCATAATCATCATCATCCTCTTGCTCCTCCAACTTCAACTTCTCTTCCTCCTTCAGTGGCAGAGCCTCCTACCCCATGGGAGTTTCTCATTGTGGGTCCCCAACATCCACAGGGCGGACAGCAAGATGTGTTAGCTGTTCTTCTTCCTCCTCCTTCTTCTCCACCTGTTGCATGAGCGTGAGCGTCTCTTCAAAAATACATATAAGCAGATGAGGGACAACTGCAGCATGAACAGCATGAGCTGCTACTGCCCAACCTGGAAACAAAACATGCCCACTGCTGAGGCAGTCTGGTGCATGAGCGTTCCTCATCTCATGAGAATGGCTGAAAAGAGGGACAGTCTCATGAACATTGCCAGCACCTTGCATAAGCTAGTGCATTATATTAAAAGACCATGTAGGGAGCATGTGTTATTTCCATCAGGTTCAGAGCAGCCATGAGGTTGCGTCCATTGTCACTGACCACCTTGCCCACTTGGAGTTGGTGGGGTAACAGCCAATGAGAGGTTCATTGCTTGATATACTTTAGCAACTGCTCACTGGTGTGGCTACTCTCGCCCAGGCCAATAAGCTCCAAAACTGCATGGCAGCGCTTGACTTGACATATGGGATAGGAAGAAGACGTAGTTCCAGCGATGCTGTTCCATGCTGCTATTGAGGATGGACCGTGTCCATGGAGGAGTAGGTGGAGGAAGCAGATAGGTGCCTGCTGTGGGAGCCAGTACAATGATATGGTGAGGAGGGGATCAAAAGGACCTGGCGATGTGGCTTGGGTGCTGCCAATCCACTGCCACAAAAAACATTGACCCAGTGGACCATGAAAGAAATGTACTGTCCCTGCCCATAACAGCTGCTCCAGGTGTCCACCCTGGAGTGCAGCTCGCTGCACAGTGAGAATCAAAAGGAGTGGCCCATGCTTTCTGTCACATATGAGTACAGGGAACTAATACAATGGCATGACAGTGGCTGCACCACCAGCAACATGGCCACTTGAGGGTTCAACCGGTAGACAAGCTAATTGCTGGTGGTGAAAAGTTTTTTTCATGGCCAAACATTCCGTTATAGATGTCTTTCCATGGAGCTGAGGATGAGAAGGAGTCTTAACAGGAAATAAAGAAAGTGATTATGATGATGATGAAGATACCTTATTTCTTGGGGATGTGGGTTGGCTGCCACAAATAGGACCAGAACTGACTTGTTTTGATTGGGAATACTGACCAGTTATATTTTACCATAGGATCCAGTGATGCCCCCTCATTTGATGTAATAGAGCTCTAGAATCTATAATTATGTTTGAATGGCTACTACTTATTGTAATTGTGCAGATCTTGCACATCGTTGTGGTTTTGTGGAGAAAAACACATTTTGGGCCTAACCCATCCAGAGTATCAACAGCATCACAGATCCCGAAGCAGACATAACCCTGGCTGTTTTTCAGGAGGTACTCTGGTCTTTATTGTTGCCACCAACGACCTTCTCCACTGATGTTGCCTCCTCCTCAGAAACCCGATCCAGCTCCCAGGTCCTGTCTAGCACACAATTATTATCGGAGTCCTCATCCTCCCTACCAGTTTTATCAGACTTTGGGATATCATGGTGGGCTCCTGGTCCCCCCTCTCCTGCTCTGTGTTTTCTTTGACTGCCACTGTTGCCTCCCCCGCCAATGCCTTGACTACAGGTACCACTATTACCACCACCATCAGCACAGCCATGCATGGTGTCCCCAACCTCCTTCCCAACCTCCTTCTCAGGGCAGCCCAAATGGTGACTGCTGCCACACAAGTTGTCAACAGGGAGAATCTCTTTACTATCTACCATAGGGCATGGTGGTGCTTTCTTGCCACTTCGTAAGAAAAAGGAAGGGGCCCCATTAGGAAAAGCCCAAGGAAGCCTTTTCTGGGTGCTGCAAGGAGGAATAGCAGGAGGGATTCTGTGACCCTTGGCTCCATGGCATGGTGACAGACTCCAAAGTCACCTCCACATCATTCTACTGCAATCTACAATGTACCCATTCTCTTTCTCCTCAATGATAATATTCTGGCTTTTGAATGCCAGTGACAACTGTAGCCTACTACTACTGTTTCTCACCAGAAACCTGGTGCTTCTACTACTGAAATTCTGTCTCTGGGTCATTCCTTGGAACTCCTTCATTGCCTTACATATAATTTTAAAATTGGTTGGAAACATGGGAGACAAACATAAATGGAAGCTGATTTAAGCCTAAATTTGTTATCACTTACATATACAGTAATTTTGTGCTCTAACCTTTGTATTGGTGTAGTAATCATGTATATTCTGGCTTTAATAAATTTAACAACCCCAAAAAGAAATTCAAACCCTGTGGAGAAAGAAATAAACAGAAATGGATAATTGAGTACTGACACTTAATATCATGTTATCACTCACAGATTATATGGTGCAATCTTCACAATCTTCAATATTTGAAGATGCCCTAATACAGAGTTCGCTTTAGTATTATTTATTCTTGATTTATGGTAGAAAACATCTTGCACAGTTTTCATTTATTCCACTGGCCCACCCTCAAAAAAAAAAAAAAAGGATTTCTGTTAAAGGGGTTGTCAGGGTTGAGAGCTGAACCCGGACATACCCAGAATTTCACCCAGACAGCCTGCCTAAAATGAGCATCGGAGCATTTCATGCAGGGCAAAGGTATTTTGAGCAACTCTGGTGATGAACTGGGCTCTGCCAGGTGGAGGCTTCCACCCAGCAGTGAGCACTGATGGACGGGCTATAAAACGGCTAGGGCAGCACAAAAGCCGACCCATCACAGCTGGTGATGTCACCAAACACACTGCTGGGCGGAAGCCTCTGCCCGGCAGTGTGTTGTTTGTAAATAAGAAAGCCCTTGCTAGGAGGCATTGTAAGGCGCGTGCATCGACGTCGTGCACGCGGTCGCTTGCCCTCCCGGGCTGCGGGTGTTGGTGAAGGGGCACGGGCAAATCTCAGTGCTGTATCCTTGCGCCCACAGTCTTACTGCACTGAACAAGGTCTGGCACAGGAAGTGGTCATGCGCCAGCTCCTTGAGAACTCTGGTGATGTCACTTCCGCCAGGTGTTCACAGGAAGTATGTCAGGCACCACGCCCTGCCCTTGAGACCTCTGGTGATATCACTTCCGCCAGGCGTTCACAGGAACTATGTCAGTAACCACGCCTCTGCCAATTAGCTCACTGCTATTTAAACCCTGAGCTTCTGCTGGGCAGGGCCGGTGCCTTGTTGTTCATGTGTGACTGCTATATGGTCCAGTCCATTTGCTATCGGACACTGAATGGTGTATTGTGTGTTTGAGTGCTTTCTTGCACTGGTGCGTGGTTCCACGTACCTGCTTCACTGTCTTTTCGTGTAGTGTGTATCACTCTGAGTGTTTGAAGGCCACGCTTGCGGCCGTGCCGTAGCCTCCTCCTGGAGCACGGGTTCACGGTGGGCGTCGCCCGGCTGGAGGACTGTGTATACAAAGCTCTGGCTCCAGTCCCAAGCGCAGTTGCGCATCACGTGTTGGTGTGAACTGTTACTTATTATTTGTGTTTTACCTTCTGTATTATTTCGCCCTTCGTAAGCGATCGTTATTGTCCGGCTGCCCAGGGTTGGGTCCAGTGATCCCCAGTGACTCTGCCAAGTGGCAGAGTCACTTAATTATTTTATTTGTGCCTCAGTGGCCTAACAGGCATAGCCAGTCTCAGCTCCTCACTTCTTACACCCTGGCTGACAGCTTCCTTGCTTGTCCCTATTCTATACACAACTCTTCTTTGTAATTCCCTTCACTTTCCCTGGCAGTAGAATACAAGCTTGATTGATTTCTGACTGTTCCTCTCTCCCCAAAAGTTTTTTCTGGCAGACGCCATAAAGCCCATTCACAGCCCAGCACAGATTGACATTCTGTTTATTTTGCTAGGGCAATTCCTGCCTGCTGCAGCACTGATTGACTCATCCAGGCTGTTTGGCAGCCTGGGAGCCAATCAGGGCAAGCCATCACCTCCAATTACTTGCAGGGTCATGTGAGCACTAGAGATGAGCGAGCACTAAAATGCTCGTTATTCGAGATGAACTTTTCCCAATGCTCGGGTGCTCATTTCGAGTAACGAACCCCATTGAAGTCAAAGGTAGACTCGAGCATTTTTGCAGGGGACCAAGGCTCTGCCTAGGGAAGGCTGGGTGAAAACCTGGAAACATCAGAAAATGAAGGAAACACCACGGAAATGGACAGGAAACAGCAGGGGCAGCATGCATGGATGCCTCTGAGCTGTCTAATCCCACCATTACCCCAAATTCTCCTGCAACAGCCTGGCGGTTACCCTCATGGCAATTGTGCTCACTCAGACCAAGAAAGACGAGGCACATGCCCATCACATGTTAGGGAAGCACCCAACTAGGTGCAACAAAGGTCCATCACCCATGCCCATGCTGGCCCTGCTCTCCTATCCCCAGCCACACGATGCAGGCATAAGTCTGACACAGCATGGCGGTGACACCAACAAGTGACCAAGTTAGATGAGGTAGCAGGTGAGCCACCCAAAAATTTAGCCTGACGCAGCATGGCGGTGACAACAGAGTGACCAAGTTAGACTGAGGTAGCAGGAGGTGAAGCACGGATGGTAATTCGAAGGAGGAGGAGGAGGGGTTGGAGGAAGAGGCATAGTAAGTCTGAGAAACCGTGACAGGTAGGCCCCCCGCAACCCTCCAAGTGGGCAGTACATGAGCGGCCCCATGGTTAGACTCGGTCAGAGTGACCAAGCCACACGATGGTAGCAGGTAGAGCACATTAAAAATTTAGCGTGGCCCAGTATGTGGACGTTGAGGGCTTGTGCATGTAGGTGGGCTGAACTTTTTTCTGCTTGCGCTCCAATGTCTGCTGTAATGACAGCTGAACGTTGCGCAGGGACACATTGGTGGACAGTGTGGATGATCATGGAGGCGAAGGGATGGTTTTCCGGCAGGAGGCTCTCGTGCCGGGGTCCTGGGCTGGGGGTTGACTCGCAGAGGAAGCGAGTGACACAGGGGAAGGAGCAGTGGTGGGACCCGCAGGAGGGGAACGGTCGGCCTTGGTTCCATAGTGTTTAGCACTCGTATACCTGCTCATGCTGGTGGTGGTTAGGCTGGTAGTGGTGGAACCCCCACTTAAAAATTTGGCATCAACTGGTACGGCTGTCAACATTGAGCTTGAACTAGTGGGGCATGTGTGGTATCGATTCTTCTCAGTTTAAAATCGTATACGTCCCCTATCTTGGGACCATATATTTCATGGATTTTTCGAACACGGAAAAGGAAAAAGAGCTTGCTCTGGCCAGGGGAGTGTCTTTTCTACTAAAGCTAAGGGGACGTGTCCATGCTCTGCCTATCACAGGTCAGGAGCCAATTAAAAGAAGAACCAAAAAAAATCAGTATAATATCTAATACGTCCCCTATCCGGGTAAATTGTTTGGAGAGATGGCCTGTAGGTGGGGGGCAGGCTGGGGGGAAGGAGGGTGAGCTGGAAGAGCCAGAGGAGTGCCCCCTTGGCTAGCGTGTGTGGTGGTGACAACAGCCGGATGGAGTTCGAATGACGACACAAAAATTTAGCATCAACCGGTACAGTTGTCAACTATGAGATTGATCAGGTGGGGCATGTGTTGTATGTATTCTTCTCAGTTTAATACCGTATATGGCACCTATCCGGAAAAATAGTTTGGAGAGAGAGAAAGAGAGGAAAAAGACGTATTTTTAAAAGGGACGTTCAGTATAGATCAGTTAAAGAGAAAGAAAGGATTTTATGAAATGGATTTGTATCACTGAGAGCAAAAGAACCTATTTTTTTACGTGACGTGCAGTATAGATCACTTGGTGATAAAAAGGGGAATGTGCAGACTTGGGCTGCTATAGTGCAATCCACTATGGTGGTGACAACAGAGTGAGCGAGTGACACTGCGGGAGCAGGCAAACCACATAAACATTTTTCGTGGCCCTGTATGGCGGCGGTGACAACAGAGTGACTGAGTTAGTATGCGGTAGCTGGTGAAGCACCCAAAAATTTAGCCTGACACAGCATGGCGGTTACACCACCAATGACTTTGTCCGACTCAGAATGCAGTGAAATGGCTTTTGTTGAGCCTCCAAAAATGTTTTTCTTTTTGGAGTACATAAAGTCTACCCTGAGCAAAAAATTATTTTTTTTTAAATGTCGGTACTTGCGCCTCCTGAAAAATTGTTTTGGACTGTCTGTCTGACGCTCCTGAAACATTATTTTACACTGTCTGTAGTTGACACTGCGGAAAAAATGTTTGGAGAGAGGGCCTGTAGGTGGCCCTCCGGAAAAATTGTTTAGAGAGAGGGCCTGTAGGTGGACCTCCGGAAAAATTGTTTGGAGAGAGGGCCTGTAGGTGGACCTCCGGAAAAATTGTTTAGAGAGAGGGCCTGTAGGTGGACCTCCGGAAAAATTGTTTAGAGAGAGGGCCTGCAGGTGGACCTCCAGAAAAATTATTTAGAGAGAGGGCCTGTAGGTGGACCTCCGGAAAAATTGTTTGGAGAGAGGGCCTGTAGGGGGCCCTCCGGAAAAATTGTTTGGAGAGAGGACGTGTAGGGGGCCCTCCGGAAAAATTGTGGTAAAAGAGTGCCAGTTGGACCCCTAAAAAATAGCGTTTTTTGGGTCATCATTAGGCAAAGACAACAAGGAGAAGGAGGAGTAGGAGAAGTAGAGAAGAGGAATCGGATACATAAGTAACGTTAATCTTTAGCTGCTTTCCCCCGGAGGAGATTTGAATTCCGGTGAAATCCAGGCTTTGTTCATTTTAATAAGCGCCAGGCTGTCAGCGCTGTCAGTTGACAGGCGTGTACGCTTATCGGTGATGATGCCACCAGCTGCACTGAATACCCGCTCTGACAACACGCTAGCGGCAGGGCAGGCCAGCACCTCCAAGGCGTACAGCGCCAGTTCAGGCCATGTGTCCAGCTTTGAAACCCAGTAGTTGTATGGAGCAGAGTGATCGGTCCGGACGTTGGTATGGTCAGCTAGGTACTCCCTCACCATCTTTTTGTACAGCTCCCCCTACTCTGCCTAGGCTGGGGACAGGTGACAGTGTCTTGCTGGGGTGACATAAAACTGGCAAAGGCCTTGGAGAGCGTTCCCCTGCCAGTACTGGACAAGCTGCCTGCTCGCCTCCTCTCCCCCGCTACTTGGCCCACAGAACCATGCCCTCTGCCGCTAGCGGCGTCAGATGGGAAGGATTGCTTCAGCTTGTGCACTAGGGCCTGTTGATATTGATTCACTCTCATACTCCTTTCCTCTACAGGGATGAGAGTGGAAAGGTTCTGCTTGTACCGTGGGTCCAGGAGAGTGAACACCCAGTAATCGGTGTTTGAAAAAATGCTTCTAACGCAAGGGTCACGGGATAGGCAGCCTAACATGAAGTCTGCCACGTGAGTCCCAACACGCAAGAATTCCCTCTCCTCACTGGCCTGTTTCTCCATTTCCTCCTCCTCCTCCTCCTCCTCCTCCAAGTCCTCCTCTTCAGCCCATACACGCTCAAGAGTTAAGAAGGACTGAGCACTGGTACCCTCTTATGTCTCGCCGAAATTCTCCTCCTCTTCCTCCTCATCCTCATCCCCCTCCTCCGATACGCTCTGAGAAACAGACCAGAGGGTGCTCTGGCTATCAAGCGACATATCTTCCTCCACCGTCTCTTGTGACTAGTGCAAATCATCCGACTTCATGCTGAGCAGTGAGTTTCTCAACAGGCAAAGCAGCGGGATGGTGAGGCTGATAATGGCAGCATCGCCGCTGACCATCTGTGTTGACTCCTCAAAGTTGGTCAACACCTGGCAGATATCAGACATCCACGTCCACTCCTCATTGTAGACTTGTGGACTTGTAGACTTGTGTGTGAATCTGAGTGACCTGACTACCAGTTCTGGTGGAAGTTGACATCTGGCAGTCTACAATCGCTCTGCGCTGCTGGTAAACTCTGGATAACATGTTTAATGTCGAATTCCATCTTGTGGGCACGTCGCACAACAGTCGGTGAGCGGGCAGTTGTAGGCGGCGCTGCGCTGCCCTGAGAGTGGCAGCATCTGTGGTCGACTTGCGGAAATGCGCACAGATGCGGCACACCTTTGGTGAGCAAAGCAGACAGATTGGGGTATGTCTTGAGGAACCGCTGAACTATTAGATTGAAAACGTGGGCCAGGCATGGCTCATGTGTCAGTCTGCCGAGTTGCAGAGCCGCCACCAGGTTACGCCCGTTGTCACACACAACCATGCCTGGCTTGAGGTTCAGCGGTGCCAGCCACAGATCGGTCTGCGCCGTGATGCCCTGTAACAGCTCTTGGGCGGTGTGCCTTTTGTCACCTAAGCTCAGCAGTTTGAGCAACACCTGCTGGCGCTTACCCACGGCACTGCTGCTGCGCCTAAAGCTACCGACTGAAGGCGCCATGCCCACGGATGGTAATTCGGAGGAGGAGGTGGAGGAAGAGGAGGGGTCGGAGGAGGATGCATAGTACGTCGGAGAGACCGTGATCGAGGTAGGCCCCGCAATCCTCGGTGTGGGCAGTACATGAGCGGCCCCAGGGTAAGACTCGGTCCCAGCCTCCACCAAGTTAACCCAATATGCCGTCAGTGATATATAGGGTCCCTGCCCAGCAGCACTTGTCCACGTGTCCATGGTTAGGTGGACCTTCTCAGAAACAGCGTCTGACAGGGCACGGATGATGTTCTGTGACACGTGCTGGTGTAGGGATGGCACGGCACATCGGGAAAAATAGTGGCGGCTGGGGACCGAATACCGAGGGGCAGCCACTGCCATGAGATTGCGAAAGGCCTTGGTCTCTACCAGCCTATAGGGCAGCATCTCCAGGCTCAGCAATTTGGATATGTGGACGTTGAGGGTTTGGGCATGTGGGTGGGTGGAACTGTATTTCCTCTTGCGCTCCAGCGTCTGCTGTAAAGACAGCTGAACGCTGCGCTGGGACACATTGGTGGACGCTGTGGAGGATCGTGGAGGCGAGGTGTGGTTTTCCGGCGGGAGGCGCTCATGCCGGGGTCCTGGGCAGGGGGTTGACTAGCAGAGGCAGTGAGTGTCACAGGGGAAGGAGCAGTGGTGGGACCCACAGGAGGTGAACGGCCTTGGTTCCATTGAGTGGGGTGTTTAGCACTCATATGCCTGCGCATGCTGGTGGTGGTTAGGCTAGTAGTGGTGGCACCCCTGCTGATCCTGGTGTGGCACAGGTTGCACACCACAGTCTGTCGGTCATCCTCACTTTCTTTAAAGAACCTCCAGACTTGAGAACATCTAGGCCTCGCTACTGGAGCTTCACTATGTGAAACAGTTGCTGCTGATGCACCAGCTCTGGCCCTGCTTCTTCCTCTGGCCACACCACTGCCTCTTCCAACCTGTTCTGGTGCAGCACTCGCCTCCGCCTCAGAAGCACTGTCTTCACTCGGCTTATCAACCCAGCTTGGGTCTGTCACCTCGTCTTCCTCCGATTCCTCAGTCTGCTCCCCCCTCGGACTTCCTGCCCTGACAACAGCTTCACCACTGTCTGACAACCATGTCTCCTCATCGTCCGACACCTCTTTACACACTTCTTCCACTAAGTCAACATTGTCATCATCATCATCACCCACAGACTGCGACAGTTGGAAAACTTGGGCATCGGGAAAGAGGTCAGCAGCAACCTGAGAAGTGGTTTGTGACTCTGGGAAGGGTCCAGAAAACAGTTCCTCAGAGTATACCAGATCGCATTCCAAATTTTCCTGGGAGGGGGCAGACTGGGGGGAAGGAGGTTGAGGTGGAGGAGCCAGAGGAGTGCTCCCTTGGGTAACGTGGGTGGACTGCGTGGAAGACTGACTGGTGGACAAATTACTTGAAGCATTGTCCGCAATCCACGACATCAGCTGTTCGCACTGTTGTGGTAGCAATAGTCCTCTACCATGTGTCCCTGTAAGTTGAGACATGAAGCTAGGGAGTGTAGCTCTGCGGCGTTCCCTTGCTCCCTCATCAGCAGGTACTCTCTCACCCTGCCCAGGACCAAGGCCTCTGTCCCCTGCAGTAAGTGAATGCCCACGCCCACGCCCATGCCCTCGTCTTTGACCCTTAGCCCTGGGGTTCAACATTTTATGTATTTAAGTGTATTATATGTACAAAAAAAAAATGGGCCTGCTGTACTGAAACCCACAAACTTGTTCAATCTGAACAAGAAAATATATAGGTGGATAAGTTAGAGCAAAATTACGTATGTTATTACGTACCGTGCAGTATGGAGCAATTACACTGAAACTATTAGATTAGGCAGACTTGGTCTGCTTAAGTGCAACCCAGACAAATGTCGCACAGAGATTTTTGTAATGTAGCTATATCAGTGAGAGCAAAAGACCTTTTTTTAATTACGTGACATAAAGTATAGGTCACCTGGACAGAAAATACGGATTGTGGTTTGTATATAGGTGGATAAGTTAGAGCAAAATTACGTATGTTATTATGTACCGTGTTGTATGGAGCAAATACACTGAAACTATTAGATTAGGCAGACTTGGTCTGCTTAATTGCAACCCAGACAAATGTCGCACAGAGATTTTTGTAATGTAGCTGTCTCAGTGAGAGCAAAAGACCTTTTTAAATTAAGTGACGTACAGAATGTGTCACCTGGACAGAAAATACGGATTGTGGTGACTGAACAGCTGAACTTTGACACACAGAATCGTTCCACACAGCTGTATGAAATGGATTTGTATCACTGAGATAAAACAACAAAAAAACTATATATATATATATATATATATATATATATATATATATATATATATACAGTATATATATATATATATATATTTTTTTTTTTTTATATAATTTTTTTTTTTAACGTGACGTGCAGAAACTATCAGAGAGCAAACTCAGCCCCTGCTGACTGTGGCTATTTTGACTGCAACCCAGACAAATGTCGCACAGAGATTTTTGTAATGTAGCTGTATCAGTGAGAGCAAAAGACATTTTTTACTGACGTGATGTACAGAATGTGTCACCTGGACAGAAAATACGGATTGTGGTTTGTGGTGAGTGGACAGCTGAACTGTGACACACAGAATGGTTCCACACTGCTGTATGAAATGGATTTGTATCACTGAGATAAAACAATAAAAAAAGGGTTATATATGTCGATAGCTGCACTACTAGTGCCATCCAGCCCAGCCAGGAGACAAAAAAAAATGTCTTGTAGCCCTTAGAAGGGCTGTTGGGTTCTTTTGAGATCACTCCTGCCTAACAGAGAACTAAATCCAGGCCCTAACACTCTCCCTGAAACGCAGCAGCTCTGTCCCTAACGACATCCAGACAGCATCTGAGCCGAGCACCGCCGGCAGTCACTAGTATATTCCAGGGTCACCTGATCAGGCCAGCCATCCTCTGCTATCGACATGTAAGGGCTCCACGTGATGCTAGGTGTACCGCAGAGTCTCCTGGCTTGTGATTGGCTGAGTTTATAGGCGCCAAAAATTCAAAATGCGGGAGATGCCATTTCCTCGAGCATGGCGGGATACTCGTCCGAGCAGCGAGCACTTACGAGTACCGTAATACTCGAACGAGCATCAAGCTCGGACGAGAATGCTCGCTCATCTCTAGTGAGCACCCTTCTTTGTCCTCCCTAGTGTTTTCTTCTATCAAAAAATGCAGTGAATTGGTGTTATGTGTCGTTTTAGTGTATTCATCCAAAGCTAACCTGAAAAGGTTGGAGTTCAACTGCCATCCCAAAAATACCAAAATTTGGACTGAACCCACTAGTTTGCTCATCTTTAGTTTTCTCTCACCAATCTTTATATATTAAAGTGAGTAAATAATGTGATGTCTAAAATTGCATTTCGTATTGTTTAAAAAAAAAAGAGTGTCTATTGATAGATGCTGACAGATGCCCTTTAAAAATTCTTTTAGCCCATTTTTGTTAGTAAAGAATGTGATACTATAAATGTTTTTCTTTATTTTCAGTGCAATAACACTTTAATTTTTCTACCAAAACTAAATATGTACTTGACCTATCATCCTTCATCTGTGTCGTCCTTTTTAATGTAATTGGAATCTGTTCATTCATACATTTGCTCACTAAGAGAAATACAGACAAAACACGATTAATCTTCATTTACAGTAGAAGGTATACTCTGGCATGCATTAATTTAGTTGGAGACAACTGGAGTCAGATATTACTCATGAAACTTTGTGGAGAGAATTATTGTTTGCTCAGCTAAGCAGTGAATGTAACCGGTGTTTTATCATAATTATTCCTGCTTGTCTTTCTTCATTTTTATATTGACATTACTGGCAGTTGGAGAACTGTAGAGTATTTTAAATACTTTTCTGGTTTCATTAAGTACATACTGGCTGCTAAATTTGCTTTATGTTCCCTTGTACATTATGAAACAATTTCAGAGTGTGTTTTATTCCAATTATTTGTGCAAAAATAAGACTTTGCTCCCTACTATAAGGCTTTAGAGCGCTAAAAATTACCAGGAGTTTAAATTACAACCAGACCTACAAGAAAATTGACTGCAGAGAGAAACAATTTTCCTGAAATTTGATTAGAGTTTGATTCTAACAAATTGGTCAACAGAGCTAATTAGGATAAAAATTAATTGTACCCGAATCAAAAGTGCCCAGATTGCACTGAAATGTTGTGTAAAGTCATGAATGATATTGAGGTCACCTAGGACTTTTTCCAACCCCTTTCATGCTAAGACAACGTTAATTATGCCAAAGTAACAGTTACATATATGCCTATGGGTAAACGCATAGTAGCGGGTGGTAACATTTAATTACACACTGCACTGTCCAATTTATTTAGTTTTTTCGTTAACACGTTGTCCAAAAAGTATCCCTTTATGGTGACAAATGTCTTCTCTGTTTTGTGATGGATACTATTTTGAGAGGTTTGTCCAAATCAAATCACAAAAGATTTGGTTGGAATCAAACTGATTGGCCGAAAGTATCTGACTGACAAACAACCAGTCCAGGAGCAGACATACTCTTGAACATGTGCAGTTTCATTGGAGCCCAATAGGAAGGTAAGAAAAGAAACTGACACCTTAAAAGTAGCTTCCTATTATTAGATTGCATACAAAGGACTGAACTAATGACTAAGGGAGATCCATTATGTTGAGATATTCAAGGTCACCCTCTAGCATCTGTGTCCATTTTTGAATAGCTCATGATGCACCAGCAAATGTTGCTCCCCTTAATTCTCTGTAGTCATGTTCTGCTTCTGCCATGCCCTTACATATATCAATGTTGAGTCACTGAGGTGACATAAGATATAATGATGACCTCATCAAGGCCCCTCCTCCATTGCCTGAGCATTGGCATGTTTCTGCCTCTAGTGTTCCTTGCCAGCTATGTTTCACGTTTATGCTCTTGGTTTTTTCCCTGGTTGTGATGCATTCTTATCTCTTCATCTCATGGTTTGACCTCTTAGCTTAGTTTCTAGGCTCCAATTATCATCTAATCCTTCACTACCGTTCATGACTGCTCTCCAGGTGAAAACATTTTGCTTTGTACTGACTTCATCCTACTTCTATTCTACCTAAATTATACCTATAGTGCAAGGTTACAACCATTAGAAAATCATGTGGTGCTACATATCTCAACTATGAAAACTGAAAAAGAAATCACCACAAACAACTTGTTCAAAATGTCGATACATCTTTATGAAATCTAATTCATATTATAAAAAGTCTAAAATCACTTTCACAGTATAGGACAAAAACAGCTGTCATATTAACATTCTACCACACAGACCCCACTAGTATCTATTCCAATGAATAGCAAAATGTTACACACCTAAGTGGTAATAGATATTTGGATTGGCATAAAGACATAAACCTACAGCAGTAAGTAAAAGCATAAAATGTACGGAAATAACCGTTTATATTCCAATACAATAATCAAGTAGTACGACTGACATGTCCTCCATGTCATATATGTGAGCACATATGAGTGAGCTCAACAATATAAATTACAGACAGAGAACAAAATAAATGCTCAAATGTCAGAAAATAGCAAGCAAATAGAAAATGGACTCTAAGTTCTACAAAATCATAAATTTATTGGTTTCTTGGCTTCTTCCAGGCTAATAACAGAGCACTCTTGATATGGACTGATTTAAGAAGTTTTAAGAAAATCTCTGTCTGATATGTGACAACAAGCAGGATTAACCAAGTTGTCAGAAATGACATTTTACAGAATTATTTATAGTGTAACTGAACATTTATCAGCTTTTATTATTACTAGCATATATTAACATTACCAAAGATCATTAGGATAATGAGGATAGAATCTTTATTAGATTAACAGAAGCATTGTTAAGTTCATTTGAAAGTGATGGAATAATTTATCTTTAATGTGTCGGTTTGACTATAGTCTCAGACAATGCATCACATTGATAGAAGGGCATCTAGATATCCGTATACAGAGGGTCAGTAGCAAAGCATCATTAACAAAGAAAACAGATATTTTTTTTTTAGAATTTCACTATAAAAAAACATTGACCGTTCAATAGTAAGTCTTCCATTTTATAGCCCCATCAATATCCTGCACACTCAGCATTCCATTTCCAGAAGCTTAGAACAATGATCTCACCAGACAGTTTATAGAAAAAAATACTATCCACTCAACTTCTTTGAGAACAAACGTCAATAAAACAATTCAACATCAGTAATGATGCAAATAACCCCGTCTTGCCGCCCCATGACGGGATAAGCCGTCATAGACTGTAACAGTCACAGAGCTAACTGTGACTGTGACATACCTGTGACGCCGGCTGTCATAGACAGCCAAGCGTCACAGGAAGCTGACAATGGGACCAATCAGTGGTCCCCACGTCAGCGATCACTGTGATTGGTCTGTCAAATATGACATCAAGACACCCCATCTCTCCCCCCATAACTCCGTGAGCACCCCAGGATCCAGCAGCAGCACCTTGGCCGGATCCAGCAATAGCAGCACAGCTCAGTAGTGAGAAGAAGAACTGAGCTGTGTCTGCCTAGTTCCCCAGTTTTCCCATCCCATCCTCTCTTTTTTTTATATAAAAAAATACATATATATAAAAAAATAAATAAAAAAGTTAATAAAAAAATGAAGAATTTGGGGCTACAACAACATATAAGTGTAAAAAAATCAGATTATTCATTTTTACAGGCTATTTATGGGTTATTCCTGTGAACCAACTATAGGGTTAATAAACCTAAAAAATCTTGTTCTGAGTACTTTCGGGCGTGAAGTTTTTAAAATGGAGTGATTTATGGGGTTTTATAACATGCAGGCCCCATAAATCCATGTCAAAACTGGGCTGGTCCCTCAAAAAAACATTTTGAAATTTTGGTCAAAATTTAGAAAATTGCTACTAAACTTTGAAGCCCTGTAATGCCTTGAAAACATAAAAGTACAGAATTATTTTTTTCTCTACATAAAGAAGACATATTGCTTATATGAATATGTATCTAATTTATGTGGTATCACTATCTTCCTTAGAAGCAGAGAATTTCAAACTTAGAAAAATGCTATTTTTTCCAATTTTTCATGAAATTGTGGAATTTCCAACAAGGAAACACTGCAAATATCAACCCAAAGCTATTACTAAAATAAAGTAGAATATGTCACGAAAAAACAATCTTGGAATCAGTCGAATCGGTGAAAGAATACCAAAGTTATGAATTAATAAAGTGACACATGGCAGATTTAAAAAATGTGGCTTCGGCATTAAGTGTAAAAGTAGCTTCGTCCTTAAGGGGTTAAGGTGAACACTGCTGCATACCAGCTTCCTGTCTAAGGCCTTGTTCACATTTCTGTGTCCTCTTTCCGTGGAATATCCGTGTTTCATTCATGAAGATATCTGTGAAGAATCTGTGTTTCGTCGGTATGTCCGTTTTTTGCCCTCTATGAGTTATCCATATTCCATGGACCTGCTCAACAGTGCTGAAAATTAACAGTGTGGTCTGTGATGCTATCCGTGTTATGTCAGTGGTTTTTCATGGAACCATAGACTTCAGTGGGCACGTTTGGTCCGTATCACGGACCAAAGTGGTGCATGTCTCCATGTTTCTTCCACTGATCATGGACAGTAGAACACCACTGTAAAGTAGAACTGGCTAAGTTGCCCATAGCAACCAAACAGATTACACCTTTCATTTTCTAATGGAGTTGTAAATAATGAAAGGTGGAATCTGATTGGTTAATATGGGCAACTATTCCAGTTCTACTGTAGTAGGTAAATTGCATGGCACTCTTGTCAGGTAGTTGTGTGGGTGCTTCTAGTTGTGGCGTCCAAACCTCATAGTCATGAATCATATAAACGCAAGCACTCCAGAGAGTTAGTTTGCAATTCAATCTTTATTTGGTAATCGCATAGGGCAACTTTAAATGGTGCAACGATTCGGTCATATAGACCTTTGTCAAGCACTAAGAGAATAACAGTTACAATTTGTAATTAGTTATATGGAAAAGGACAAAACAATATGCAGTTCGCATGTCAAAACAATAATTACAGTCATAAGAGGAGGTCGCATCAATAATAAAGGTAAGAAGTATCACGGATTTCACGTATCATCTGGCCGTTGCCATAAGCAACTAATAGTTTCTATCAATTCCTTAAGTATCTGTGCGATAAGGATAAGGAGGCTGTGTGCTGCAATAGACCTCTATAAAGCTGTTATCCAAAACATATATTATAGAGCCCAAGAATAATGTAATCGAATGCAGAATATAACAACTAAAACCTAAAATAATTGCTCCAAAGGAAATAATTGACCAAATACAAGGAACCGGGTGCCCCCATGAAGGAAAGAGAACTTAGCAAGTTGCCATAGAAAAGAGGAGGTAAGTAGCTTAGTGTGGAGTTTTGGTTTGGTGAGTTTTCACCAGAGCATGTGCTGTCTTAAACAACCACGTGGGGCTATTTATGATGACAAAAAAGGAAGTGACCATAAAGTGTAGGAGGAGTAAGCAAATGCGGTCCTAATGAGTGAAACTAAGAAGAAACAGCTACGATGTGTTTAATAGAAGTATGTATTAATTAAAAAACTCGGACTGCACTGTAAACAATGGGGTTGAAAAGATCTCCTAGTATATGAAATATATGAGTCCTAGTTGTGTTCCACTGTGGAACGCATCGCCATCATGGAGGGAGGACACATGTTTCTTGTGAATAGGAAGTTTGCGATGCATTCCAGAGTGGAACGCATCATCAGCCCACGAGGAGGAGTATACCAGCGATCCTAGAGTGTTGTCAGGAGGCGCCAGGTCGCTTAGGACAGAGGGGCGGTCCCAATGTAGGGAGTACATAACGATTGGAGAAGGAGAGGTGGTACCTTGGCATGATGCGTGCGCTCCACTGTGGAACGCATCACCATCCGCCCCCCCACTACAGGCTGCATTGGTGTAGAAGGCAATGCGTTCTAAGCTGGAGCACATCATTAAGTTGTGATGAGGGTAGTAACGATGTACTGTAAGGAGGATGGCTAGTATGATTGAAGGTGTTGTATAGGGTAAAATAAATTGTAGGTGTGTATTCATCTTGTCACTGGTGTGAAACAGGTTGGAACCATAGATTTAAAATAGAAATAGAGGAAATGAAAAAATGAAAGGAAAATAGGGAATTTGAGAACATATGTGTGTGTAAATTATGCTGCTAAAAGGATACAGAGTAGGATGGCAATCATGGTAGGGGTCCGGTCCCGGGTCTCAGTACATCTGAAATAGAAGAAATACAAAATTAGTATATTGGTAAAATGCTCAAATTAGTTACGAATGTATACACTAGGAATACAAAAAACTGTATTGCTAATTTAAAGGAAAGCCGACAGTTCGTAATCTCTGTTCAAGCCAGTGGCGTATGGCCAATGGCGGCAGATCACGCCATTGCTATGGGGCCCGTGAGGTTGGGGGGCCCGGCAGGGCTGAATGGCGTCGCCCCCCTCACTTTCTAGTGTTACTGATTGCCGACACAGCTGCAGAGGAAGAAAACATCTTCCTCTCTGATGTTCCCTCCTCCTGTACGTCCACTCACCCCTGCAGTCCAGCAGAGGCGTAGCTACCGGGGGGGCAGGGGGGGTGTGACGGCTCCGGGCCCAGTGACTCAGGGGGGGCCTAGCAAGGATGACTATCAGGCGAATACAAGTGAGCGCTTCCATTATCAAAGCGCTCACTTGTATTTAGGGACCCCCATCAGACTTCAGGTCAGCCCACCCAGCCACATAAGATTAAAATAAAAACCTTTCTTACTTGTCCCGCGCTGTGGCTGCCCTCCGGTCCGGCGCTCCACTGTCTCCCTGGCCGGCGCGCACTATGACCTGGCGCTGCATGCGGGCACAATACGCTGATCTGAGGTCTGATGGGGGCACAATACGCTGATCTGAGGTCTGATGGGGACACATTAAGCTTATCTGAGGTCTGATGGGGGCAGGGGACTGTTAGTTTAGTGATGTAAAAACTGGGGACAGGTTTCCTTTAACATAGGAGTCCCCTTGTTTTTTACTCCTATTACTCCTATATTTTACTGCATTATATGGTAGAGTATTTACACTAGGGTATGTAGAAAGTCTATTGTACTGTACTTAACAGCATAGATGATCTAGCAGTTTATACAGTCATCTTTCTAATACAATATTATAACCACAACTAGTAGTATGTGCCTGTGAAGTTGGAAACCTGCGCTTGGGAAGCCACTAAGTGGGGGGCCCACTCAAGTATGTTTCGCCCTCCCTGTGCTGAACCTCTAGCTACGCCTCTGAGTCCAGGGATAGATCCTGCTGTGGGCTAAAGGACCTTCCTGAAGACCATGTGACCAGTGGAGGAGGAGCCAGAAGAGCTGTGATGCTGTACGGAGAGGAGCCAGGCTGGAGTTTGGTGAGTCCTAGCTGTGTGTGTGTCCGTGTGTGTCTGTCCCCCTGTGTGTGCCCCTGTGTGTTTGTCTGTCCCTGTGTGTGTGTATGTCTGTCCCTTTGTGTGTCTTTCTGTCCCCCTGTGTGTGTCCTGTGTCTGTCTGTCTGTCCCTGTGTGTGTCTGTCTGTCCCCCTGTCTGTCCCCCTGTGTGTCTGTCTGTCCCCCTGTGTGTCTGTCTGTCCCCCTGTGTGTCTGTCTGTCCCCATGTGTGTGTCCCTGTCTGTCCCTAGGTGTCTTTCTGTCCCTGGGTGACAGTCTGTCCCTGGGTGACAGTCTGTCCCTGGGTGTCAGTCTGTCCCTGGGTGTCTGTGTGTGTGTCCCTGTCCCTGTGTGTCCCTGTCGTTTGTCAGTCCCTGTGTGTGTCTGTCCCCCTGTGTGTGTGTCTGTCCCCCTCTATGATTGTCTGTCCCTGTGTCCCTGGGTGTTTGTCACCATCACCATGTAAGCCATGTACCGGGGTGGGCTCCCCAGGATACAGCGAAGTCACAGACATGGAAGGAGACTCCAATTCAGATTGACAAAAACAAGATTTTACTAAGCATTTAACGTTTGTAGGAAGGAAATACCCCAAGCATATATACATACACTCAGCTAGAGGCTGAGGCGATTGTGTTACACAGCACGGTGCTCTATCAGTGTCGCCCAGGCTTCTCCACAGTTTTGCCTATCTGCAGGTTATAGTAACCCAGCAGCTATACCTTTTAATACCCTAATCTCCACGAACAATTCTGTAAGTGCGGTTCAGGAGCGCCGGCGGTATAACACAAACACTTACAAACTTAACCAATCAACACTAAACCTCAGAAAGAGTATAACCAGTTGTTTGCCACAGTAAACCCCACTTCTGTAGCAAGGTAGCTTGCAGCCTGCACACCACCTGTCTAATCTTCAGGCTTTTACCCAGTAGCTACTGAATTGGCGCCAATACCATAATGCGGTGCATGCACGGTTACCCACTGTGTCTGCACAGTGGGCCTCAGTTCTTTCACTGACCCGGGTCTGTTGGGTACCTTAACTTTCAGAAGTATCTGGTAGAGGATCTCATCCAGCAACCACGCAGTCTCACTGATGCTTCCACTTGTCCTCTCAGCAGGGCTCCTGATGGTAGTTCTTCTAGTATGTAATATTGCAACAGTCTCTATTCCAGATCTCTTTGCAGAGTCTTGCTCCCTTAGGGAATAGTCTCACTTGTAGATCACATTAGGAGACACAGACAGTAGATCCTTCTCCTCTGCCTCCTTGCAGCACACTCTCAAGATGGCTGCCACACACTTCTCCAGTCTGAAGCTCCACCTCTGCCGAACAGGATCTCTTGGTCATTGATCCAGGGAGCTATAGTCTTTCCTGTGGTAAACAGTGACATCTTGTGGCCAAAAATGAAATGTCACTTTAATAACAACTATAATTACAGGAACAGGTGCATTCACAAAATGGAGGCTGTTTCACCACCTTACAACCATGCCCACAGTGTTCCTATGTCTTGACGCAGCTGCATCAGGACGTTATGTGTGGGGCAAGAAGAAGAAGATGGAAAAGTAGACAGCGCCGCCAGCATGGAGTCCTGTGGAAGAGGCACAGGGAGGTACACTAAGGACGCAGGTAACACTACCACATGATATACACTAGTGTTATCTGTGGTTTTACATAGGACCACAGGTAACACTATAATATATATCCCTGTGTGTGTATATATATAGGATCGCTGGTATACTCCTCATAGTGAAGTGACAGGCCTCACACTTCATAGAGGTCTGGAGGGGGTAGATATTCCAGTCCACATCCCTATTCCACCACAGGTGAGGCCACCTGGGTGTAATTACTGGTGTGATAAACCAACCCTCAGTGTCAGTCTGGAGAGAGGAGAAAGGCTGAGGAGGCCTGAGAGGTTAGAGCCTGCAGAGGCTCTGCGTGTGTGGTCTCAGCCAGGAAGGCTGAGGGGCCACAACGCTCTGTGTAGTCTGGAAGTTTGGGGGGCCCAGTGACCCTAGGAGAAGAGGGTCACACGATCATAATCGGGAGGACTATTGGATCATCTCCCCCCAAAGGATACAGTTGGAGTCCCAGCCAGGAGGCCGCTGGACTGAACGGCTGAGTAAGCCGCACTTAAAAGCTGTGTGTGAACAGCGTATGTATTTAGGTGAGTTAGCTGAACTATGTTTAGTCAGAGCCCAGCCGGGCAGGTGTTGTTTTTATGATTTGTTTTGGTGTGCTGGTGCCAATAAAACTAAGTTGGACCTGAAAATCCCCGTGTTTTGAAGATATTGTGTGATGTTGACCCCCTGAGAGGATACGATCCCTTACATTTGGTGGAGGATGCGGGCATGTTGATGCCAAAGCGGGCAAGTTGATGCCAAATGGGCATGTGTCTGTGCAAAGAAGGCACAATGTTGTTGCTGGGGGCAACAGGAAAGTGAAAAGTAAACGTGTTGCTAGGAGCAACAGCATGAACAAAGAGCAGGTGCTGCTGAATGTTGCTGTGTTCCTGTGTTAAAGGGCCGGAAGCCTGTACGTCTGGATAAAGCTGCTGGTGCAAAATTTGGACACTTTTGCTGCATTACAAGAGAATATTGTGGTGATTTAAAGGGCCAGTAGCCCATGTGAAAAGACTGAACTGTGGAGAAATTTTTTTTGGGGGGGTCAATATGAAGACCTATATGGAAGTTGCTGTGGCTTGGTGGAGCCCATCAGGTGCAACAAAGGATTGCTGGGAATGGTGCCAGCGAGAGATCCAAGAAATGGATGATTGATCTAAAAAATCTAAGGATCTAAAAAAATGTCCGGGGGGATTTCAAAATCGTCCGGGATTTTGTTCGACTGCCTCAAACTATTTGAGGCAGTCGAACAAAATCATTTTAACTGTTAAAATGACCCAAACTTCCCTTTATTATTTTCCATTATAACATGGTTTTAACAAAGAATAATAGTTAAAATGGCCTTTAGGGGTTAAAAATAATTTAAAAATACCTCACCTTTTCTGCTTGTTCGCGCAGCCGGTGTCTTCTTTCTTCTTTCCCCTGTAAAAGGACCTTTGGTGACGTCAGCTCGCTCACCACGGTATATGTTCTATTACTTGGAAACGTAATTGTGATATACGGTGATTCATCTTGTGGAAGTGATGTGGAACTGGAAGTAATAGATTGGAACATCGGATTGTCGATTTGTGCTGACATACTCTGTCTCTGATGGTCTGAGTTGTTTCGCCTACATAGATGAGGCCACATGGGCATTTGAGAAGATAGACTACATAATTGGTCTGACAAGTGTGGTAGCCCTTAATTTTGAATTTTTCCCCTGTTCGTGGGTGGTGTATTACATCTCCTTTTAGCACATTTGAGCACTGGGCACAGTGCAAACAGGGGAAAGTCCCCTGTTTAGCTGTCCTTAGTAAATGTTGATGAGGTGCAGGGTGACTGGGACCTATTTCAGCTTTGACTAGATAGTCCCTTAGATTTTTGGGTCGCTTCTTGCATGGAAGAAAAGGGCATTAGAATTCCTCAATGTTGGGGTAGGATTGGGCTAGGATATTCCAATGTTTTTTGAGGATATTGGTCACCTTGTGGGAATAGGGATGATATGTGTGCACAAATGGTATACGCCTGGTAATACTGGATCTGGGTTTGGTGGTGAATGACCGACTTTCTTCTATGGTCGCCAAAGGATAGCCCCTTTCTTGAAATTTGTGTGTCATTTCTTGTACTCTTCTTTCTCAATCGTTGTCTCGGGTGACAATTCTTGTGATGCATTTAAATTAAGATTTGGGAAGTGATTTTATTGTGGATGGGGCATGGCAACTGGTATAGTGAAGTAGATTATTACGATCAGTGGGTTTGCGATATAGATCAGTAATGAGGGAACCGTCAGGTTGTTTAACAATCTGAGTGTCCAGGAAATTAATGGAATAGGCATCGTGATCTATAGTAAATTGTAATTCTGGAAAGATTGAGTTTAGATGAGTGTGAAATTGTAACAGCAAGTCTGTAGGGCCATCCCAGATGCAAAATACATCGTCTATATATCTCTTCCACATTTTGACATGTTCAGTAAAGAGAGGATGGGAATAGATATGTTCTTTTTCAAAGAGGGCCATATATCCATTTGCGTAGGGTGGTGCAGCATATGACCCCCTCGCGGTCCCTTGTCTTTGAACATAGAACGAGTCTTTAAACATGAAGTTCTGTTCTAAAATGATAGTTAAAATGTCAATGTAGAAGTTAATAAGATTGGATGTTAGGTTGGCCTCTTTAAGTAAGTGCCTAACTGCTCTGATCCACTTATCATGATGTATGGAGGTGTAGAGGCTGTTGACATCCCAAGTGACCAGCCTACATGTGGTCAGTAGTGGTTCCAGTAGTCTAATCAGATTCAGAAAAGAAGAAATATCTAGTAAAAATGATGGAGTGGATTTAATGAGAGGGGTCAATGCCTTTTCCAACAGAATGGATAGTGGTGCAAGGATAGAGTCAGTGGAGATGACTATGGGTCATCCCAGTGGGTTGTCTAATGTCTTATGAATTTTGGGTAGTGTGTAAAAGACCAGATTTAAGGGATGTGGATTGATTAAGAAAGTTCTAGTGTCCTCATCTATGGTGCCTTGTGCGTAGTGGAAGTTCAGTGTTTTTTGGATAAGGTCAGCGATTCTGGAAGTAGGATTGGTGTTAACCTTATTGTATACTGTCGGATCGTTAAGTTGCATGTATATTTCAGCTTTGTAATCGCTGTGATTGATATCCACTAGTGCCCCTCCCTTATCCGCTGGCTTTATGACCACATCGCGTCTGTTCATCAGTGAAGTTAAAGTTTGGCGTTCAATGTTGGTAAGGTTAGGTGAAACATGATATTCACCATCTTTATGTTTTCTTTATAAGTGACGCAATGTCCTTATTGACAAGATTAACAAAAGTCTCAATCGCGGGTGACGTTTTGGGTGGCTTAAAGGTGGATTTAAGACGTAGTCCTAGTGTTTTCAAGGTAAATTTGGAGTCACCTCGTGAGTCCGCAATTGGCTTCTCATTGAAGTGAGCTTTCAATCTAAGATTGCGGTAGAATCTTTGCAGATCCATATCCAATTGAAAAGTGTCCAGTTTATAGGTAGGGCAAAAGGACAGACCTTTCTAGAGTAGCAGAGATTCTGCCGGATTTAGTAAGTAAGAGGAGATATTAATCACAAGCGGTTTTTCCTTACCTGTGATCGAGTCATGATTGTTCCTCTTTCTGCGGTTCTGCCCACCCCTCCGCGTCGATTTCTTCCACGTTGTGGCTGCCGGTCTACATAAGCTGCTGCCTCTGAAGGAGCTGCATTTCTTTCTACACTGGATCCTGACGAGACTTGTGATGAGGACCTTCTGCGACCACGGGCACTGTAAGATTCTTGCCATCTGTAAACTCTGTTATTCTTATAGTCGTCTGTGTCAAGTAGGAATTTCTTCCTTTTTGTAGTTTCGACTTCCTTCCTATGAGTGGAGAGGGTTGTGTAAACCCGTTCCTGTAGTTGAGAGAATGAATCCGGTATCAGTGTAGATCTAAGTTGTTCTTCTGCTGTAGCAAGAGAGTCCTTAATTGTTCCTATAGATCTCTGTAGATATGAGATAGTAAGGGCCATGAGGTCCATAGAGCATGCCACACTAAGCTACTTACCTCCTCTTTTCTACTTCTTACCTTTATTATTGATGCGACCTCCTCTTATGACTGTAATTATTGTTTTGACATGTGAACTGCATATTGTTTTTTCCTTTTCCATATAACTAATTACAAATTGTAACTGTTATTCTCTTAGTGCTTGACAAAGGTCTATATGACCGAAACGTTGCACCATTTAAAGTTGCCCTATGTGATTACAAAATAAAGATTTAATTGAAAAACTAACTCTCTGGAGTGCTCGAGTTTATATGATTCATGACATATTCCAGTTCTCCTTTTGATAAATCTCATCCTTCATTTATTTTTCCGTTTACAGGGGACCTTTATTACATGACAAGCCAAATTCCATTATATAACTAAAAGTAACAGATTCTAAAATAACGTAATAAATGCATTTACATGATTGTATCATGTCCATTTACCTGTGAATTTTGTTTTTCTTATATTTTTCTGTGTCGACGTCAATTGTAGACAAAGTGTGGCAGTTGGCAAAAATTATAGGGTGGCGCCAGATAGTGACTATAGTTCATAGTAAATCACACATTGGTGTACCCATTGGACCTCAGTATCCCAAAATGTTTTCTTATTTTATTGCAATGTAAAGAATAAAAGAATGATCAGCACCTCTATCAGTCAATGATCAAATACCACACTAATGGACGTAGACTTGTGAAAAATAGTTGGTGGTGAAAATGAAAATGAAAAAACCTCTCCTTACTACACACTGCATCTGAGTGGTAAGTGGCACTTCTACATATCTTTAGCCTTAAATTGTTTTCCTATCTTAGTGTTTGTTGCAAGTGGTTAATGATGTAGAATAATTTGTTTCAGACAAACTTTTTATATGCCTTATTAATGCATCTATGGCTAATGAAGGAGACCACATTTAATATAGAGGTTCTAATAAAAGTGCCAAATTTTAAGAGCAGTAAATATCACTTCTACATTTCTTTAGTCCTTAACTGTTTTCCTATCTTAGTCTTTGTTGCATGTAGTTAATGATGTAGAATAATCTGTTTTAGACAAACTTGTTATATGCCTTATTATTGCATCTATAGCTATTGAAGAAGACCCCATTTAATATAGAGGTTCTAATAAAAGTACCAGATTTTGCATAACTCAGCACTTGTAAGCACAATGCATATAATGGACTAAATGAATCTCCACTGATTTCAACAGCCTCACCCACTTTATCTAGAGGAGAGATTTCTACAGCAACAAAGGCATTTTGCTTCTGTAAAATCAATGACACTAGGAAACTCTCTGCCAGAGAATGTTATATCGAGCTACCTTGTACCATTTATGATTCTGGCAAGGAGGGTTTGTGATCTGTGGACAACTGCTATAGTATGGCTGTAAATACTATTGTTATGCCCTTGGATGTAAGATTTTTAAAGGGTATTGTTACATTTCTTGCAAGATAAGATGTGATATCTTATGTTATGTATAGTAGACTGCTATAGATGGGTTGATGATCCATGCATCTGGCTATACATACGAGATATCTATCAGCCAAACACTTGTTTGGTCAACAGCTATCTTTCCCTATCCTTCCCTTACAAATGTACTGTATGCTTGACTTGGTCATATATGGGGGAGTGGAGAATGCTGCAGACAGACACCTGGCTTGGTCTGGCATGTTGGATTTGGAAGACATACATCTAATGTGTAAGTAGAGATGAGCGAATCTTCAAAAAATTGCTTCGGCGAATAATCGACAAATTTATAACAAGATACTTTCTTAATATGAATTTATTCGGTCGAAGTTGCATTAAAAAATAATCGTTCTACGTACATTCCTGCACAAATCACGAACATACAGTCTAACTGTTGTTAAAAGTACGCTACTGAACTGAATACGTAAGCATTAGCGTACAAAATGCGTACGAATCCTTAGCGTACTATTGTCTCGCGATTGCATCATACGCACGCGGTGTACAGTCCTCAGAGGCAGTCCATATGAGCTAGAAAAGTAAGGTACTAGCTATCCGGCTAAGTGCATAATTTACCAAAAACATCACGCAATAAGTGTATAATAGGACACATTGCAGTACCTGAAAAAGAATACACACAATGGTACAATAAAGTGCTTGAACGTTGCTGAACCTGTAAAAACATTATTGCTAAAATACAGCAAAGACATAATTATGCAAACATTTTAGTGCAATTTCACATTTGCAAGTATAAAATGCTCAGATATACATTTGGGTCTCTCCTCATGGCTCTTTGGCATGATAAAACACTGGAACACAGACCAAACTTCAATTGTAATCCACGTGAGGTAATTTTGTAATCCAAACAGGTAATGTGTAATCCACATGGATAATATAAAATATCAGCAAATAGAGAACCCTTGTGAAGGGGGGTGGTCCTGACAAGCCATGGCCATCTGGGTGAGAGTCAAACAGGGGGCAATAAAAACAAGATAAATTAAAAACATGCCAACTAGTCAGGTGCAGTCCATGGTGTGGCTCCCATAGGTCCAGTCCAGACCATGAGGTGTCCTTTAAGTCAGCCAGACAGAGACAGCCAATTGTAGAAGGGTTCCTCAGATGAGGGACCTGAAGTCCTCCTCGCTGCTACTGCTGCTAAACGACATAAGAGGATGCTCCTGCCTCCTGTAGGCCAGGCTGACTTCCCTCTGCTGCTTGAATTTGGACTTGACCGGGTGGTCACACTGGTGAGCAATGCTGCCACTTGAGTCTTCACCTTTCTGGATCCTCCTGCCAGGACAGCAGAGGTAAGGATTTCTGCTGATGCCATTTTCCACGGTAGCTGGTACTGGATCACCGTGGGCTGGAAAGTGAAAGATGAGGTAGTCAGCTGACCCAGGTGAAAGGATGGTGGTGGTGGCGGCACTGGCAAGCCAGGAATCAGAGGCTCTGGCTGTGGTTTCTCTCTGAAATGGAGGGTGCCACCTGTTGTCTCTTGCAGGCAGCACACGCTCCATGCTGTCTTGTTCACCGCTGGCTTGAACTGGAGAGGAGGGCGGAGTAATGAGGGAGGAGTCTTCACTCCCTATACTTGCAAACAGAAAGTTCCCGGCGGGCCGGGCTGGTTTTAACGCTTCTGAGGGGGACGTATCTTCACTTTCCCGCTCTTGAGGGGGCGTATCATCATTTTCCCTGTTCGGGGGCAAGAAGAATGTGTACATAGCGTTAACGAACAAAATTTTAATAACATTTAATATTCGTATGATGCGAATCTGAAAAAATCAGGATTAGCTTCGGAGTAGGAAATAAGGAGGATTCATAACGAATATACGAAGCGGCGAATAGATTCGCTCATCTCTATGTGTAAGGCAACTTTTATTGGGAGAGATTTTCTGTTGCTAAACCTATTTTATTTCTAGCTTGATAAATGTTTCTATTTTAAAACACATCCCTTAAGACTTGTATAAAATGCTGATTCTTCACAAGGAGTATGAAATTGCTTTGCTTTTCTGTTAATTTCTGTGTCATCACAATTTTGCAGTACAACGGAAAACTTATATTCTTAGTTCAACCTTATTTTTCCACATTTATGTCTTCAAAATTTTGTAAAATGGGCAGAATTAATCTGATCAAATCTCACCAAAAGTACAGATGGAAAACTAGTGTCGTAGGCCGTAGAGCAGTGTTGGTAGAGGAAATGCCATGGTATCATCTCACCCACCTGTGCTGGGTTTCGTGCAGTGCAGATGGAAACAAATAGGCCATAGGCTGGAAGACTCTTGTGGACTGCATCGCAGATGGCGAGAGTGAGGTGAGTATTTAGCTTTTCAGAGTTTTTTTTTGTTACTATCACTGAGAGCACCCTAAAAACTGGAGTGCTTCAAGGTGACATTTTAAATACAGGGGGCTATAAAAGGAGACATTATAGCTACTTCACTTCAAGGGGGCATTATGAATATTAGCGGTATTACTTAGGCCACTGTAACAAGGGGGCTTTTTAAATACTGGGAGCTCCTTAGGGGGGCATTATGAATTCTAAGGTCATTATTGGGGGCACTAGTACAACTGGGACACTACATGGGAGTTATTGTGAATACTAGGGGCAATGCTAGGGGAACATTTTAACTAATGGTACATTTTATAACTTCTGGGGCACTACTTAGTGCTCATAACTACTGGAGCTGCAATGGGGGAATTATAACTACTGTACCAGGGGCACTACATGGGGCATTAAAGCTACTTGGATTGTTTTTTTATTTTTATTTTGTCCTTACAATATTGTAATGCCTCACTGCAGAGCTGATTTGGGTCTGCTAAGACCCAGAAGCTCATGCAAACAACCGGTCCCTAGCGATCACAGGCCAGAGCAGCAAGTGGCGACATTGCAGATTCTTGCAGATTCTTGATCTGTATACACAGCGCTCAGGAGTGCTGTATATTAAGCAATGGAGAAGGCAGGGATGGTAAAAAAAACACATCCCTGCCTTCTCTATGGGGGCTGCCTGCTCCCACAGGTGCACCATTAGTGCACAGCTGCCATCTCTGCAGGGACATTCCAAAACATTGACTATATTTTGGGCAGTCCAGAACCAGTTACATTGATTTCTGTAAAATGTATGTATTTCTGTTGAAAAGAATGTTTCAAAAACTCTATGTAACATTCTCTTTTTAAAATCCTGGAGCAAATGAGTGACAAAACTTCCTGGTTTTAGAGGAAGGAATATTATGAAAATATTTCTTAAAGCATAACTTATGCAAATAAAGGCTTAGTGGCACTGGCAGAGGCCTTCAATTCAATGTAGTTGCCTGGGAGGCAGACTACTCTACCTTACTTCAGGACATATCTGTTATTGAAGCACATCACTCTAATGACATATATTCCAAAGAGACATCAGAAAGTACCAGAACATATTAAATGGTATTTTTATTGGAGTCACAGTTAACTAATGATCATATATATTTTTTACTTAAATAAACTTACCTGAATTGAATGATAGCTTAAAGGGTTTCTGTCATCAGAATTTAGCCTACAAAACCGAGTGTCATTTGCAAATCGCAAATGACACCTGATGACAGAAAGCCTTCTTTTATAGAAAACTGTATGGTAGTTTTTGTTAAAATAGCGTTTTTATAATATGCTAATTAGGCCCCCTAGGTGCAGTAGGCGTGAACCCTGCACCTAGGAGCGGCCGTAATAACGCCCCTTACCCCTCCTCCCTTGCGTTGATTGACAGGGCCGGGCAGCTATCTCTTTCGTCTCCCGGCCCTGTACGATCGCGAACTCCCGCGCCTGTGCATTGCGATAAGCAATCTGCGCACGCGCGTTGAGAGCCGGCGGCCGCCCGGGTCCCGGCTTCATCAATGCGCATGCGCGGATTGCTTATCGCAATGCGCAGGCGCGGGAGTACACGGCCGGGAGACGAAAGAGATGGCTGCCCGGCCCTGTCAATCAACGCAAGGGAGGAGGGGTAAGGGGCGTTATTATGGCCGCTCCTAGGTGCAGGGTTCACGCCTACTGCACCTAGGGGGCCTAATTAGCATATTATAAAAACGCTATTTTAACAAAAACTACCATACAGTTTTCTATAAAAGAAGGCTTTCTGTCATCAGGTGTCATTTACGATTTGCAAATGACACTCGGTTTTGTAGGCTAAATTCTGATGACAGAAACCCTTTAAAATAAAAAACAAGTGATACAAATTTATCCAGTGACATTCTCTGCGGTGCTAGTCCGGTGCTCCCGCCGATATCTTCAAATAGAAGTTGTGATGTGCTTGGATAAGGCAGATTACTGCTGCAGTCACTCACTGTCCTCGGGCTGCCCACAGCTAAGAACAGTAAGGCCCCTTTCACACGAGCGAGTTTTCCGCGCGGGTGCAATGCATGACATGAACGCATAGCACCCGCACTGAATCCTGACCCATTCATTTCAATGGGTCTGTGTACATGAGCGTTTTTTTCACGCATCACTTCTGCACTGAGTGAAAACCGCAGCATGTTCTATATTCTGCGTTTTTCACACAGCCCTGGCCCCATAGAAGTGAATGGGGCTGCGTGAAAAACGCATTGCATCCACAAGCAAGTGCGGATGCAATGTGTTTTTCACTGATGGTTGCTAAGAGATGTTGTTTGTAAACCTTCAGTTTTTTATCACGCGCGTGAAAAACGCATGAAAACGCATCGCACCCGCGCGGAAAAAACTGAACAACTGAACGCAATCGCAGACAATACTCACTGAACTTGCTTGCAAAATGGTGCGAGTTTTCCTGAATGCACCCTGAACGCATCCGGACCAAATCCGCGACGCTCGTGTGAAAGAGGCCTAATGCAGTTAAGTTTTTTTTTTTCTTTATTGTAGGGGGTTCTCTGAGATTTGTAATTATCTCGGTTAACCCCTTTAAAAAAATTACAAAAATACATTAAAAAATTACAGTACATGCATTACTATAAGATTGAGAAGAAATCATTGTAAAAATCATCATTGTAAAAAAATCATTGTAATTGCTCTATGTAAATACCTCCAATTTAATAACATGACAAAAGCAAATATAATAACATGACTCAATTATTCTACATATCACAATGAATTGTATTGCTGAGGGAGTTTATCATATTGATAATGAATCTAAACAACACAGAGCAGGCAAATCTCCGATGCATATTAACCCCTTCGCGCCCAGCGCCGTACATGTACGGCGCTGGGGCGATGCGGGCACATGACGCCAGCTCGCGGGTGCGGCGGGCGTCATGACCGGCAAGTCTCTGCTGGGAGCCTAGATGCCGTGATCACATTCGCATTCGCATTCGCTTCCGGGTGGTGTACAGACACCCCGTGTGGCCAATCGGGGTGTCTGTACACCATATGAAAACTGTAATCCTCGCTGGTGAGGATTACAGTTTTCAAAGTGCAATTCTTATTCTGGCCACTAGATGGCAGGCCAGGATAAGAAATGAGCAATTCTTGGATTTCTGAGTCTATAAAATCCATGATTGCTCATAAAGAAAAAAAAAAGCCACAATATATCAGCCCATATTTGACCTTTCAAATAGTAAAAAAAAAATTAAAAAAAAATGTTAAAAAATATATAAAAAATAAAAAAGATATAAAAGTTCAAATCACCCCCCTTTCCATATAATTAAAAATAAATACCTAAATAACAATAAATATAGACATCATGGGTATCACCGTGACCGAAAACGCCCGTACTTTTAGAATCTAAAAAAAAAAATTCAATACGGCGAATTGTGTGGCGGAAAAAAGCGTCCAAATGGCGATTTGCCGTTTTTTGTCACTTTTTTTTCTAAAAAAAAATTAAATAAAAAGTGATCAAAAAGTCATACACACCCCAGAATGGTATCAATAAAAACTTCAGATCGTCCCGCAAAAAATGAGCCCCCATACAGCTCTGTACACATAAATACCAAAAAGTTATAGGGGTCAAGATTTGACAAGGAAAAAAAAAAAAAAAAAGGGCAACTTTCTAATTATTTTATCACTATGAAAACGCAGGAAAAACTATACATATTAGGTATTGCCAGATTCGTACTGACCAGTAGAATGAAAGTAGAGGATCAGTTTTAATGCACATCGAACGCTGTAAATAAGAAACCTGTAGAACTGTAGCGGAATAGCGTTTTCTTTGCAATTTCACCCGGTTTGGAATTTTTTTCCTGCTTCCCACTACACCATATGCAATATTAAATGGTGGCGTTAGAAAGTACAACTTGTCCCGCAAAAAATAAGCCCTCATACAGCTATGTGAACAGAAAAATAAAAGAGTTATGGCTGTTTGAAGGCAGGGAGCGCAAAACGAAAATGCATAACCGAAAAAACCCCCGGGCACGAAAGGGTTAAGCAATCTGTCTTAACAATCTTTTCAACTCATCCTTTCTCCAGTTTTACTGTAAATGTATAAAATAACACTGAGATCAATAAACAAAATGCAAGGTTTGGCAATAGCTACTACCTAATGAGTGTATTTTATCACCATCAATAAAATCATGTTCTTCCCTTCAGCCATTCGCCTTTGGTTTTTAAAAGACTGAACAAGATATTGAAAATGTTATTCTTTTATCTGATGACACATGTTCCTGCTGGGAAAGACTGATTGCTATTAGATTTTTAAAAATGCAGAAAATATTCTTTGGCCTTTGACAAAATGGATAAATCTTTTGCTACCTTTTGAAGAACAGGACAAAAAAAATCACTGGTATAATCTTAATAACTAGAGAGCGTAGTTATAAAAAATTCGATTAAGCTGCATCCCTGAATTCCACAAAGAAATTTGATTCACAAAGCACATTCCTTTGTATGTAGCGGGCACAATGACAGGGAATGGCGATCGCACCCTCAGATGCCATGTTCATCGCTGATCGCCGAATCTGAGTCTATAATTTAGCCCTTTTAGGGGTTAATCAGGGTAAAAAAAAATATGCGCATAAAGACCATCTCAGCCATCATGATTGAAGACACTGTGCAAATCTTGCATGATGACGTGATGATGTCATCACGCTGGTTCCCCAAAACACCCTCTTTTGTATCCGACACACAGAAATAGAATAGTTAATCTGTTAATTCTATGGGTGACATAAACCCATTTTTGGGGAGCAAAACACCTTCTTTGCATTAATCACAATGTAATAGAATAGTTAATCAGTCTGTTAATTCTGTCAGTGACATACTCATTTTCTGGGATGTAAAACAGCTCCTTTGAATGTGTCACACTTTGATAGAATAGTTAATCAAACAATCACTGATAATCAAGAACATACCAGAGCCCGAGCACCGTGTCAAGGTATCTCAGAGTGGCACGGGACCTAACACTAACCTACCTAGCCGTATGGGCAATTGGAGAAGGAGCATATAGGCCTACACACAGTGACCAACTCCTAGTTACCTCCAGCGTGAGATCACACATGCAATGGAAGGAGGGAGGTGGCTATGAGCCCCACCTACCAATGACTCATGTGGCTCAGGCTGCACAGGTGCACCAGAATGTTACCATAACAAGAGGGAGCAAGAGGGAGCAGGGTGCAAAACCACACCACTGCAGTAGAGTAGACACCTGAAAAACCATGAAAGATCTGAGGCTCCTCCTGCTCCCTTTTCTGCTGAAGTCTCTGCCTCTTCCTCCCCCTCTGGATTGACAGGGGCACCTAGCACCCTGCAAAGAAAGGATGTGACAGCAACACCACCAGCAGTGTCACTGAGCATCTCCCACAGAGGACAACTTGTTGTTGCCTCTGGGCAGCCTGGCACACATGAGCTGCAGTTCCTGGGCAATGACCGCTGAGTTGCCCTGATTGTTACCAGTGATGATTACTGGGTGGCCACCTTTCTTGATCCCTGCTACAAGGACAATGTGCCATCCTTACTTCCATCACTGAAGTGTGATCGGAAGAAGCGTGAATACAAGCGCACGCTGGTAGATGCACAGTGGAAACACAAGGCGGAGAGGGAGAAGGAAGTTGCCAATGAAGCTGAGGCACAGACACCACCTCAGAAGGGATGGTTAGCATGGACGAAATGTGGAAAAGCTTTGTAAGCAGGCCACTTCCCTTTGAGGCCCTCTGGCCCTTCCTATGACTATTTTACAGCCATTTTAAAGCACAAAAGTTCGGGTTCCCAATGACTTCTATGGGGTTCGGGGTCAGGTTCAGGTCAAGTTCAGGTACCTGAACTGAACTTTGAACCATAGTTCGGCCAAACCCGTTGAACCTAAACATCCACGAGTTCGCTCATCCCTACTCTCCCAAAAATCTCCCAAGTGGTACCTATCACAATGTATGGTGGACTTGTCCATTAATAACTTCCTCTTGGATGCAAGTGGAACTAACTATATGAGATGTTGTGGCCCCAAACTTTGAATTTTCAGCAGATATGATTTATCTTGTGATACCTAATTTGCAATATGTTCCCTCAAGAACCAACCTAATAACACCTCGTTGTAGCTACAAAACCTTTAATATCTCTTTATTGGCTTCAAACCCAATCTCCTGCTCCTACTATGTTAAAGACAGTAGATGTGGATCCAGTGTTCCAACCAGCCGGTTTGACTTTGGGCTAGTCCTATATAGGGATATGGCCTTTGATGCAAGGGAGACACAGACTTCTACCTCTTGATGTGCTTGGCTGCTGACTCACAAGTATCATAGACACTGGTGCGTGGCATTGAAAAAACAGGTAAACACATAGGAAACAGGTAAAGGTCAAGGCTGAAAGAGTTCATGCAAATTCATGAAACCATCCAAAAGTCCGAGAAGGCAGCACAGGAAAATTACTTTACCATGAACAGGTTCTGCCAGGTTCAGGCAGACGTTATCGCTCTTGGAAAGGCTCTATCAGAGGTGTAACTACCATATTGGCAGACCTTGAGACTGCTATGGGGCCTAGGGCAAGAGGGGGCCCAGTCTTAGTTGGGATTATCTCCTTTTATACTGGAAGTAAAAACTAAAGGAACAACTTTTAGCAAATGAGGCAGTGAAAAAATGGTCCAAGGATCATTGAAAGGGGTTTAGGTGAAAACCATTCTGTGCTGTGTGGGGAGCCTTTGATCCTTGCTATGGGGCCCTTACTTCTCCATGTACACCCCTGGCAAGCAAAAGAGACGTAGAAAGATCTGTAGAGACCAATTACAAAAGCAAGAATTTGTGGTCAGCAGCACAAGTATATCGGAAAGCTTATGAGCACATTAGTGAAGCATCTAAGCATGGAATCAAAAAGGGCATTAACCTCTGCAATGCTGCAGGGCAAAGTCTCTGTACAGTGAGGGACACAGAAGTCTGGCGACAGAGTCTAAGTGATACAGTGCCCATGTCCACCAGCATTCCGCCCTCTATGGTGATCTTCGCCATGACATTCAAGCACATTGGCCATCCAAAGTACATGCACAGTGGTACTCCATTCATCTCTATGGGACTCCTTGAGATAGCTGAGTACAGCACTCAGTTCCAGCAGTCCCATAAAGATGAAACAGCAGAGTGCTCAACATTCTATACATTACATGAGGGGGGGGCATGGAGTACAGGGCCATAATTCTAATGATTGGTTGAGATCCCAGCAGTTGGACCCCCATTTATCTAATGATTATCTCTTAACCAGTGGATAGGGAATGACTTGATGCAATCAGAATACCACTTTAAAGAATACTAAATGACCTTCTATTGCAGACATGTCATTAACTCATTTTCTAGTATTTTTTGTAAATACTCTCTAAATCAGTGGTTCTCAACTCCAGTCCTCGGGACCCACCTGCCAGTCGGGTTTTCAGGATTTCCTTAGTTTAGACCAGCTGATATGATTAGCGTCCATCCATCAGGACTTACCACAGGTATTCATTCTGTGGGATATTCCTAAATCCTGACTGGCAGGTGGGTCCCGAGGACTGGAGTTGAGAACCACTGCTCTAAATGAATTATCATATCTTTTGAGAAGTGCATGACATTATTATCTATATAACACATTGCATAAATAGGTTAACATAAAAAAGTTAAGTTTAATATGTTACATAACATAAGTCAAGGACAGTAGTGTACAGCAAGCTCTGATTGTTGAAGGACAAGATTTTAAGGATAGAAATGCAGCTAGGGATGCAAACTTGCTCCAGATACAGTCCATATCTTCAGGCAAAATGATTGGGATATTTAAAGTCAGTGTCACTATGCTTCTTTTTTTTATATATACAGTGCCTACAAGTAGTATTCAACCCCCTGCAGATTTAGCTGGTTTGATAAGATGCAAATAAGTTAGAGCCTTCAAACTTCAAACAAGAGCAGGATTTATTAACAGATGCATAAATCTTACAAACCAAAAAGTTATATTGCTCAGTTAAATTTTAATATATTTAAACATAAACGTGTGGGTCAATTATTATTCAACCCCTAGGTTTAATATTTTGTGGAATAACCCTTGTTTGCAATTACAGCTAATAATCGTCTTTTATAAGACCTGATCAGGCCGGCACAGGTCTCTGGAGTTATCTTGGCCCACTCCTCCATGCAGATCTTCTCCAAGTTATCTAGGTTCTTTGGGTGTCTCATGTGGACTTTAATCTTGAGCTCCTTCCACAAGTTTTCAATTGGGTTAAGGTCAGGAGACTGACTAGGCCACTGCAACACCTTGATTTTTTCCCTCTTGAACCAGGCCTTGGTTTTCTTGGCTGTGTGCTTTGGGTCGTTGTCTTGTTGGAAGATGAAATGACGACCCATCTTAAGATCCTTGATGGAGGAGCGGAGGTTCTTGGCCAAAATCTCCAGGTAGGCCGTGCTATCCATCTTCCCATGGATGCGGACCAGATGGCCAGGCCCCTTGGCTGAGAAGCAGCCCCACAGCATGATGCTGCCACCACCATGCTTGACTGTAGGGATGGTATTCTTGGGGTCGTATGAAGTGCCATCCAGTCTCCAAACGTCACTCGTGTGGTTGGCACCAAAGATCTCGATCTTGGTCTCATCAGACCAGAGAACCTTGAACCAGTCTGTCTCAGAGTCCTCCAAGTGATCATGAGCAAACTGTAAACGAGCCTTGACATGACGCTTTGAAAGTAAAGGTACCTTACGGGCTCGTCTGGAACGGAGACCATTGTGGTGGAGTACGTTACTTATGGTATTGACTGAAACCAATGCCCCCACTTCCATGAGATCTTCCCGGAGCTCCTTCCTTGTTGTCCTCGGGTTAGCCTTGACTCTTCGGACAAGCCTTGCCTCGGCACGGGAGGAAACTTTCAAAGGCTGTCCAGGCCGTGAAAGGCTAACAGTAGTTCCATAAGCCTTCCACTTCCGGATGATGCTCCCAACAGTGGAGACAGGTAGACCCAACTCCTTGGAAAGGGTTTTGTACCCCTTGCCAGCCTTGTGACCCTCCACGATCTTGTCTCTGATGGCCTTGGAATGCTCCTTTGTCTTTCTCATGTTGACCATGTATGAGTGCTGTTCACAAGTTTGGGGAGGGTCTTAAATAGTCAAAAAAGGCTGGAAAACAGATAATTAATCCAAACATGTGAAGCTCATTGTTCTTTGTGCCTGAACTACTTCTTAATACTTTAGGGGAACCAAACAGAATTCTGGTGGTTTGAGGGGTTGAATAATAATTGACCCACACTTTTATGTTTAAAATTTATTAAAATTTAACGGAGCAACATAACTTTTTGGTTTGTAAGATTTATGCATCTGTTAATAAATCCTGCTCTTGTTTGAAGTTTGAAGGCTCTAACTTATTTGCATCTTATCAAACCAGCTAAATCTGCAGGGGGTTGAATACTACTTGTAGGCACTGTATGTTGTGTTAGCCTTACAGGAGCAAATGCTGAATACTCACAACCTGCCCTGCTTAGGGTGCGAGAGAGAGAAGAATGTCAAAAAGTCAGTATACCTGCCATACCAGCTTTATGGCTATACCCCCTGAACTGTTCTTTGTTATACAAGCATTAGTTAGTTATCTATTTATGCAATATTATTTTATTTATTTATGCTTTAAGTGTTAATTATATAAAGTTAACATTCCGCGCAATATGCAGAGGAAGTATGACATAAAACAAGCATAATATCCTCAGTCAACCCCTGGCAAAATGTTTCTAAATGATGTTCAAATAGTGGTGTTGTTATATCTGGTTAGAGTGCAGTAGTAATAATATTACATTGTAAGCAATACCGTCTATTGCATTTCTTGGCATATAGTATGGTGAGGTGATCCAGCAGGTGATCCGAGGCTTGCGCCATCATTTCGACACTGTGCAGACCCCGGGCCAGATCCAGCGGAAATGGTCCAATCTGAAGTTTAAGTGCCCAGAGTGGCTTACTGAGATCCGTGCAGCGATACGGCAGGGTGAGTAAAATATTTGAAAAGTAAAAGCATGTTAAAAAAATTAGTGTACCGTATTGTATATATAACAGTGAGTGCTAATAATGAAAATAATGGGTGTGCAATTTTCTTCCATGCTAGGCCACGCCTCTAATTCCACTAAAACAAGTGAAGGTATTCTCAGATACGTGCCCCTTCCCAGTAATTTGCCTTAGGCTACTTTCATATATGTGGTGGTGATCCTGCAGGCTGTTCTGCAGTATTTGTCCTGCCAATTTCTTGCCGAATAGCGGCCGGATCAGCTCTGTCCCCCATTATTGTTAATGGGGCTGGCCGTTCTCCCGTTTGTGTCAGGCAACTGCGTTAGTGTGAAAGAAAGTACCCTTATATGCCCCTTCATAGTTAGCGCTTCCTCCTCCTACACACAGACTCACAGACGTGCTCATGCTGCAGCTAATGTAAGTGGGCGATATCAAAAGTATTCCCACCGTGTTAACGATATTACGAAATTTATTGCGATAACAATATCTATCGTGATAAATACCTATTTAAAAGAAAAAAATGGATATGGCCTTGCTCTCACCCATAATATCTTCATAGCAGTATACAGTGTTAGTATTAAAAAGAGTCATCATAACAATTGTGTACGGATTTATGTTGCAGAGCGCCTTCAATGACGGCTTCACCATGATCACCGTCACCGTCAAGGCAGGACGGCCCCTGCAGTACCTGCAGCTTCTAGTAAGTGTAAACATATTTAATTTATTTTTAATCCAAGCTATGTGGAAGTGCAGCTGCAGTGATATAAGAGCACTAGTGGTTAGGAATGGGATCCAGCCCCAAACTATTCCCATATATCAGAAGTTACAAACGTTCATTAGAGTTGAATGAAATGCCATTATTTCATGATTTTTGTCAGCTGCTGCACCACAGAGGAGCCCCTCTTACCCTCCTCAACCCCACGCGAGAGGACCCCACCTGCCCCTCTGCCTGTATTCCTTATTCACTTTATATAAAGTTGTTGCGCTCTGTGTCCTTATTTTTAAATATATAACATATAATGGTTTTAGTTTACATTACCCCTCCTGTAGAGGTTGACGAGGTGTTCTGGTCATCCGTGTGGAGAGGTTGACAGCGCACGTTTTCCTTCCCAAGTGACTGTCCTGCTGTAGACTCAAGATGTGCGGCGTCCCACGTGGGTTCCCGCTTATTTATATGTATTTGCGCCCAATTCAAAAAAGCGCTCGCTGTAATGTTTTGAGAGCGATGAGAGCGAAGTTTTCAGAGCACGCTGTTACTTCTATTAATCAAAGCTCGTTAGGAACAGTCTAGTGCTTATTTCAATAAATATCAATATATGGATGTATCCAGTATAGTGTGCCTCTTTTATGGTCCAGAGAGTGATATACTTCAAAAAACCAAACGTGTTTTGGGGCTTGCACTCTGTCCCTTCCTCAGTGGTCAGTGGACCGGTATAAACTTTTTGGCACATATATACAGTGCCTTGCAAAAGTATTCGGCCCCCTAGAACTTTTCAACCTTTTGCCACATTTCAGGCTTCAAACAAAAAGATATAACATTTTACATTTTTGGTGAAGAATCAACAACAAGTGGGTCACAATTGTGAAGTGGAACGAAATTTTGCATTAATACTTTTGTTGCACCACCTTTTGCTGCGATAACAGCTGCAAGTTGCTTGGCATGTGTCTCTATCAGTTTTGCACATCTAGAGATCTTCCTTGCAAAACAGCTGGAGCTCTTTGAGGTTGGATGGAGAGCATTTGTGATCAGCTCTTTCCACATATTCTCAATTGGATTCAGGTCTGGACTTTGACGTGGCCATTCTAAGACCTGGATACGTTTATTTTTGAGCCATTCCATTGTAGATTTTGCTTTATGTTTGGAATCATTGTCTTGTTGGAGGATAAATCTCCGTCCTAGTCTCAAGTCTTTTGCAGACTCCAACAGGTTTTCATCAAGAATGGTCCTGTATTTGGCTCCATCCATCTTCCCATCAATTTTAACCATCTTCCATGTCCCTGCTCATGAAAAGCAGGCCCAAACCATGAGGCTGCCACCACCATGTTTAACAGTGGGGATGGTGTGTACAGGGTGATGAGCTGTGTTGCTTTTATGCCAAACATATCGTTTTGCATTGTTTCCAAAAAGTTCGATTTTGGTTTCATCTGACCAGAGCACCTTCTTCCACATGTTTGGTGTGTCTCCCAGGTGGCTTGTGGCAAACTGTAAACAAGACTTTTTATGGATATCTTTGAGAAATTGCTTTCTTCTTGCCACTCTTCCATAAAGGCCAGATTTGTGAAGTGTTCGACTGATTGTTGTCCTATGGACAGACTCTCCCACCTCAGCTGTAGATCTCTGCAGTTCATCCAGAGTGATCATGGGCCTCTTGGCTGCATCTCTGATCAGTCTTCTCCTTGTTTGAGATGAAAGTTTAAAGGGACGGCCGAGTCTTGGCAGATTTGCAGTGGTCTGATACTCCTTCCAAAGCTCGGAAAATCTTTTGGTATCAAAATCCGGCTTTAAACTTCTCCACAACAGTATCATGGACCTGCCTGGTGTGTTCCTTGGCCTTTGTGATGCTCTCTGCGCTTTAAACAGAACCCTGAGACTATCACAGAGCAGGTGCATTTATACGGAGACTTGATTACACACAGGTGGATTCTATTTATCTTTATAAGTCATTTAGGACAACATTGGATCATTCAGAGATCCCCAATGAACTTCTGGAGTGAGTTTTCTGAACTGAAAGTAAATGGGCTGAATAATTTTGCACGCCCACCTTTCCAGTTTTATTATTACAAAAAAAGTTTAAATGATCCAATAAATTGCGTTCCACTTCACAATTGTGATTCTTCACCAAACATTTAAAATGTTATATCTTTTTGTTTGAAGCCTGAAATGTGGCAAAAGGTTGAAAAAGTTCCAGGGGGCCGAATACTTTCGCAAGGCACTGTATAGTCCATAGTCAAGCCCCTCCTATTTGGGGGAAGTTAACTAAAGATACAGAACTGGAATTTTGTTCTCTGTGGACTGAACTCCCAACTTGATTAAAATAAGGCAGGAGTGAATAGAGGCAATGGTTAAAAATATCAGCAATGGTTAAAAATATCCTTAGCTTATACATATAATTCCTTATACCATAATTCCAAATGAATAACATACATTATAAGTAAAACTAGATGTGCATTTCCAGGAGAAAATACATAGTGCTTGAAAATGGCACACCTTTAACAGTGACTTTCAGAGTACACCTATAAAGCAGAACACTGACCATAGTTTAAATGTGACCAGGGGCGGATTGGCCATAGACCTTACAGGGAAATTTCCCGGTGGGCCGATGTCCCAGGGGGCCACCTGGGCCCTCCTTATGGCCAGACAGTGGACGTTTTTGGGTATGTATTTTGTGATGGACTGTGGTATTTGGCTCTTTTGGGATGGTATAATGTGACACAATTTGGTATTACTGCCCCTGCCTTTAATCAATTTGTACCCAACTACAAAACAGGGCCACTTTTAGTATTTTTCCAGGGCCGCTTTAAGTTCTCAATCCGCTCCTGAAAGTGACTCAGTAAAAGCCCCTTTAAGTGTGACTTGGGAAAAGTTCCTTTAAGTGTAACTAAAAAAAAAAGCCCCTTTCAGTATGACTCGGAAAAAGCCCCTTTAAGTGTGACTGCCCCATTAAGAGTGACTGCCCCTTTAAGAGTGGCTGCCCCTTTCAGAGTTTCTTCCCCTTTAAGAGTAACTGTCCCTTTAAGAGTGCTGCCCATTTAAGAGTGGCTGTCTCTTTTACAGTTACTGCCCCTTTAAGAGTTACTGCCCCTTTAAGAGTGGCTACCCTTTTAAGAGTATCTGTAACTTTAAGAGTGTCTGCCTCTTTAAGAGTGACTGACCCATTAAGAGTGTTTGCCCTTTAAGAGTGACTGCCCCTTTAAGAGTGTCTGCCCCTTTAAGAGTAGCTATCCCTTTAAGAGTCACTGCTCCTTTAAGAGTGACTGCCCCTTTAAGAGGGACTGTCCCTTTAAGAGTTTCTATCCCTTTAAGAGTGAGTCTGGAGAGCCCCTTTAAGAGTGACTGCCCCTTTAAGAGTAGCTATCCCTTTAAGAGTGATTGCCCCTTTAAGAGTGACTGCCCCTTTAAAAGTGGCTGCCCCCTTTAGAGTGGCTGCCCCTTTAAGAGGGACTGTCCCTTTAAGAGTTGCTGTCCCTTTAAGAGTCACTCTGGAAAGCCCCTTTAAGTTTGACTCTGTGTTCAGCTGAGGGGGCGAAACGGCCATGCTGTCTGTTAACACATGGGGACTCGGCGGCCATTTTGTGTCTGTCACAGGTGCAAGTCTCTTTCAGCATAAATAGACACAGTTTAACAGAATCCAAAATGGCGGATTAACCCCTCTTCTGCCAGTGCGCGTCCCAGAGGCCCGTGATCATGGCTCCTTACAACGGACATGTGAATGCCCCCTTAGCCTCAGGTCTGGGGGAGCTCCCCTCTATATTATCTCTATATATCTCTAAGCCTTTTCCACTGTGTGTATGCTGTGCCATATATGGTGCTGCCTATTTGCATATTGAGCTGTGATTGGCCTCCACTCTAGCCTCTCCATTGATTCCTATGGAGAATGTTTGGTCTTTAACCTGTGATATCTTAAAAACGACAAATCCGATCGACTCCAAAAATACATAGCACACTTGTCACCATCGAGGGCTTCGTAACGCACTTTGAACAGAGTCTGTACGCCAAGCGGTTAGGGCTGTATTAATTGCAGAAATTCGGGAGAAGAATAAGACTAAAGAATTCAGATTACAATATTTGTGCTTTTGAAGCACTGTAATTGTAAATAAAAATAAGAATAGGAATACACTATAGGTGAAATAACATACATTATAGGTAAAATATTTTTTAAATATACGCATACAAATGTCGCCGATGTTTATAAATAGAAATGAGCGAGTAGTGAAATATTCGAAATTCGATTCGAATAGACCGCGAAATTCGACTATTCGACCGAATATCGAATCCCATTAAAGTCTATGGGAAAAAAATGCTCGCCACTTGGAAATCTCAATTCGACCACTTGGAGGTCACCAAGTCCATCCTGGAACCTCAGAAAAGGATGCCAACACTGCTGGAATGCAACTGGGACAGCAGGGGAAGCATGTCTGGGTGCATATAACGCGCCCAAGTCGCACTATTACGCCACTATCACAGCCTCTCAACAATACACTCCAAAGACAATCTAATCTCTCTGTAAAGTGAGACCATACAAGGAAACCTTCTTTCCTCTACATTGCCATGGACCCCAAGCCAAACTAGACAAAAAAGAAGATGAAATTCTGCACCCCTTAAAATCACGTTGCCTATGACAACCACAGATGGCATAGGCAAGGGGGAAAGCAAATAGACCCCACCCCTAATTGTCATTGTGTGTGTGTGTGAAATGTGGTCAGACATGTCTTCTTTAAAATGTAAAAACAACTCAAACACATGCAGAAGCCTTAAAATGCCCAAATTGTTGGCGCTAGAGATATCAGTGACCCGACCTGGCCCAGTGTCATGTCTAGCAGGTAAAGCAGTGGGGATGTGGAGGGATGCGTAGGACCGCAAAAGGCAGGAAGAGGCCGTGGGCTGGCCAGAGGCTCATGGAAAATTTTGTGGAGGCCCAAGAGGTGAGACCTGTTAAAGATTTTGTGGAGGCCCAAGAGGTGAGACCTCTTAAAGATTTTGTGGAGGCCCAAGAGGTGAGACCTCTTAAAGATTTTGTGGAGGCCCAAGAGGTGAGACCTCTTAAAGATTTTGTGGAGGCCCAAGAGGTGAGACCTCTTAAACATTTTGTGCAGGCCCAAGAGGTGAGACCTCTTAAAAATTATGTGGAGGCCCAAGAGGTGAGACCTCTTAAACATTTTGTGGAGGCCCAAGAGGTGAGACCTCTTAAAAATTATGTGGAGGCCCAAGAGGTGAGACCTCTTAAAAATTATGTGGAAGGCCCAAGAGGTGAGACCTCTTAAACATTTTGTGGAGGCCCAAGAGGTGAGACCTCTTAAAATTATGTGGAGGCCCAAGAGGTGAGACCTCTTAAAGATTTTGTGGAGGCCCAAGAGGTGAGACCTCTTAAGATTTTGTGGAGGCCCAAGAGGTGAGACCTCTTAAAGATTTTGTGGAGGCCCAAGAGGTGAGACCTCTTAAAGATTTTGTGGAGGCCCAAGAGGTGAGACCTCTTAAAGATTTTGTGCAGGCCCAAGAGGTGAGACCTCTTAAAGATTTTGTGGAGGCCCAAGAGGTGGACCTCTTAAAGATTTTGTGGAGGCCCAAGAGGTGAGACCTCTTAAAGATTTTGTGGAGGCCCAAGAGGTGAGACCTCTTAAAAATTATGTGGAGGCCCAAGAGGTGAGACCTCTTAAACATTTTGTGGCAGGCCCAAGAGGTGAGACCTCTTAAAAATTATGTGGAGGCCCAAGAGGTGAGACCTCTTAAACATTTTGTGGAGGCCCAAGAGGTGAGACCTCTTAAAATTATGTGGAGGCCCAAGAGGTGAGACCTCTTAAAAATTATGTGGAGGCCCAAGAGGTGAGACCTCTTAAACATTTTGTGGAGGCCCAAGAGGTGAGACCTCTTAAAAATTTGTGGAGGCCCAAGAGGTGAGACCTCTTAAAAATTATGTGGAGGCCCAAGAGGTGAGACCTCTTAAAAATTATGTGGAGGCCCAAGAGGTGAGACCTCTTAAAAATTATTGTGGAGGCCCAAGAGGTGAGACCTCTTAAAATTTATGTGGAGGCCCAAGAGGTGAGACCTCTTAAACATTATGTGGAGGCCCAAGAGGTGAGACCTCTTAAAAATTATGTGGAGGCCCAAGAGGTGAGACCTCTTAAACATTTTGTGGCAGGCCCAAGAGGTGAGACCTCTTAAAAATTATGTGGAGGCCCAAGAGGTGAGACCTCTTAAACATTTTGTGCAGGCCCAAGAGGTGAGACCTCTTAAAAATTATGTGGAGGCCCAAGAGGTGAGACCTCTTAAACATTTTGTGCAGGCCCAAGAGGTGAGACCTCTTAAAAATTATGTGGAGGCCCAAGAGGTGAGACCTCTTAAAAATTATGTGGAGGCCCAAGAGGTGAGACCTCTTAAACATTTTGTGGAGGCCCAAGATGTGAGCCATAAACATATACATTTTTCTTATTTACGGAGCAATTCTACGGCGGTTAAGGAGGAGGAGGAGGAGGTGGAGGAGGAAATGGCACTTCATACAGATGGCACTTCACTTTTGGCTGCTTTCCACGGTTGGAGAAGCAAAGTCCGGGTCAATCCACTTGCTGTTCATTTTGATTAGCGTCAGCCTGTCCGCACTGTCGGTTGACAGGCGGCTGCGCTTATCGGTTATAATGCCCCCGGCTGCGCTGAACACCCTTTCTGATAGCACGCTGGCGGCAGGGCAGGCAAGCACCTCCAAGGCGTACAGGGACAGTTCCAGCCACGTGTCCAACTTGGAGACCCAGTAAGTGTAGGACGCCGAGGGATCGGGGAGGACAGGGTTACGGTCTGCCAGGTACTCCCGCAACATCCGCCGATACTTGTCCCTCCTGCTGATAGCGGGCCCCGCAGTGATGGAAGTTGCACGAGGGGGTGCCATGAACGTGTCCCACACCTTGGAGAGTGTTCCCCTGGTGGCTGTGGGCCTGATTGATGTTGTGGGACTCTGGGAGACCCTCTCCTCTCTGCCGCCAGCGATGGTGGGTGGGAAAATCTCCATCATGTTCTGCACGAGTTCCCTCTGGTATTCCAGCAATCGATTCGTCCTCTCCTCTACCGGAATAAAAGAGGAGACGTTATCTTTATACCGGGGGTCCAGGAGTGCGAAGACCCAGTACAGTTTGTTCTCCACTATCCGGACAACACGTGTGTCCCGGGAAAAGCAGCCCAGCATGAAGTCAGCCATGTGTGCCAGACTCTGAATAGGCATGACCTCACTGCCCCCACCAGAAGGATCACTTGCCATTTCCTCCTCTTCCTCTTCCGCCTCCTCTCCGCCCCATCCGCGCTGAACCAATGGGACGCACACAGCCTGACTGCTACCCTCGCCGCCAGCATCCTCCTCCTCTTCCACAGCCACCTCCACGTCGTCCTCCTCCTCATCCTCCTCCTCCTGCAACTGCCACCGTGAAGCAGACAAAAGTGTGGTCTGACTGTGTAGCTCCGTTGCGTCTCCTCCTACCCCCGTCTCCTCTGCGTGCAATGCGTTCTCCCTTATTGCGATGAGCGATTCTTTAAGGACGCCTAGGAGCGGGATGGTTACGCTCACTATAGCGTCCTCGCTGCTGACCTTCTTGGTGGACTCCTCAAAGATACGCAGTACATCGCATATGTCTGCCATCCATGGCCACTCGTGGTTGGCAAACTGAGGGAGCTGAGTTGGAGGCACGCGTGGATTCATAATCTGGTACTCCATCAATGCTCTCTGCTGCTCACACACCCTGGCCAACATGGAATAGGTGGAATTCCAGCGAGTCGGCAGGTCGCACAACAGCCGATGTTCAGGCAAATGGAGGCGTTGCTGGAGTTTTTTTAAGCTAGCAGCAGCTACAGTTGACTTACGAAAGTGAGCGCACAAGCGCCGCACTTTCACCAGTAGCTCTGCCAGGTTGGGGTAAGTCTTTAGAAATTTTTGGACTACCAGATTAAAAACGTGGGCCAGGCATGGTACGTGATTGAGTTCGGCAAGCTCCAGAGCCGCCACCAGGTTACGGCCGTTATCGCACACGACCATGCCTGGTCCTAGCTGCAGCGGCGACAGCCACATCTCCGTCTGCTGCAATATGGCGTCCCTCACCTCTGGGGCGCTGTGCTTCCTGTCGCCCAAGCTGATGAGCTTTAGCACCGCCTGCTGACGTCTCCCCGCGCCAGTGCTGCAACGCTTCCAGCTAGCGGCTGAGGGAGATGTTAAGGCACAGGAGGAGGAGGAGGAGGAGGAGGAGGAGGGGGGTTTATCAGAACCCATGCTGGCAATCTTGGGCGGGGGTGGTAGGTAGGCCGTCTCTGTTTGCGACCCCCGTCCCCGCTTCCACTACATTCACCCAGTGTGCCGTCAAAGAGATGTAGCGTCCCTGGCCGCAAGCGCTTGTCCACGAGTCGGTGGTCAAGTGGACCTTTGCGCTGACTGCGTACCTCAGGGCCCGCCTGATGTTACGCGACACGTGCTGGTGCAGGGCGGGGACGGCACTCCGGGAAAAGTAGTGGCGGCTAGGGACGGAATAGCGAGGTGCGGCAGCCGCCATCAGGTCGCGGAAGGCCTGCGTCTCCACAAGCCTAAACGGCAACATCTCCAGGGCCAGCAGTTTGGAGATGTGGCAGTTTAAGGCTTGGGCTTGGGGGTGACTCGAGGCGTACTTCCGCCTGCGGTCGAACGCCTGCGAGATGGACAGTTGTTGGGACGAGGAGTGTGAAGGTGCAGGCGAAGAGGCGGGGGAAGGGGAGGCTGAAGGAGAAGGCCCCAAAGTAGCCGAGGCAGAGGCAGATGTGGAGGTGTCCTGGCTGGAGGTCTGGACCGCAGTGGCAGCACACAACAAAGGGGAAGAGGCAGTGGCAGCAGGACCGGGCGCAGGTTGTATTGCGTTTGCTCTCTCCCACTCAGCCCAGTGCTTGACTTCCAAGTGACGCCGCATGCCTGAGGTGGTCAGATTGCTCTTCTCAGAGCCCCTACTCAGTTTTGAGTGGCAGAGTGTGCAAACCGCGCTCAGTTTGTCATCCGCACAAACATTAAAAAATCTCCACACCACAGAAGTACGAGGCCTCGATGGGGAGCTTCACGCGACTGCCCGCTGCCGGGAACAGCTTCGGCCGTGCTGGCTGTGGCCTCACTACTCTGTCTGGACTGTCCTCTGCCTCTGGACATCCCTCTGCCTGTGGACATCCCTCTGCCTCTGGACATCCCTCTGCCTCTGGACATCCCTCTGCCTGTGGACATCCCTCTGCCTCTTGCTGCCTTTTTCGGTGCTGCGCAGACCACCACCTCTCCACTGCTTTCCCCGCTGGACATCACCCCTGGCCAAGTGGGGTCGGTCATTTCGTCATCCACCACCTCCTCTTCCTCACTCTGCTCCTCCTCCTGCCCACTGGACATTCCAACAGCCTCCCTTGATGGCAACTGCGTCTCATCATCATCATCGCTCATGATAACAGATGCTGGTTCAGGGTCCACATCAGCAGGAGATGGCGAAAACTCAAGTGTTTGGGCATCACTACAAACAAATTCCTCTGCTAGCTCCTGGGATTCTTCCGGCACATCTGAAAAAGGACCCGAAAAGAGCTCCTGGGAGGGGTCAAGGGTGGGATGACTCTGTTGGCCAGGTGTGGAGGAAGGAGGGTCAGAGTGAGACTGTGTGGATGACTGGCTGGTGGACAACTGTGTGGAAGCGCTATCGGCTATCCATTGCACCACCTGTTCAACCTGCTCAGGCCTCAACAGCGGTGTAACTCGCCCCCTGCTTAACTGTCCCATAAAGGCAGGGATTCTGGATGAGTGTGATCCTGGCTGACCCTCACCAGCACGCATTGTATCCCCACTGGCTTCAACAAGGCCACCAACAGCATTTCGCGCCCCCGTCTCGTCCACTGTCCGATTTCCCGCTAGCCCCCCTTCCGCATTTTATTTTTTTTTTGTTGCAAATACAAATTGTGGGTATATAATTAGTATGTGAAATAATTTAGCAAGAGAACGCAAGTACAGTGGCCTATTAAAGGCCTAGATATTGTATATTTCAAGGTACAAACAGGCCTGTAGTAACAGAACATGACGGTGGGTATTTACACCAGGTATGTGAGTAATTAGCCATAGACACAGTACAGTGGCCCATGTAAAATGCCTAGATATTGTAATTTTCCAAGGTACAACAGCTGTGGGTAGTTAACTGACAGACGGATGGGTTATTTACACCAGGTATGTTGAGATTAATTTAGCCAGAGACTGGCACAGTACAGTGGCCTAT